>JAJKFI010000051.1:2945861-2996959 GCA_029204185.1 Lerista edwardsae | reverse complement strand
AGAGAGAGAGAGAGAGAGAGAGAGAGAGAGAGAGAGAGAGAGAGAGATGGATGTCTTACAAGGAAAGGCTTTTGATTTGGTTTTAAGCTGCTCCTAAAATCAACAGATACAAGCTGGGCAGGAAGGAGAGCAGAGAGGCATATTCTAATCTATGTCAGAGATCCACCATAGGAAGTAAAAAGGGGCCATTTCCCTTAAGGGGAGTGGCCCCAAAAATTACTGCCAGCGTGGCGCAGCGATTGCGGCGCTGTGGGCATTTAGGGGCAAGTGCCCTACCTGGATGGGTCCTTGGGGGTGCGGAAGGGTTGGGGAGGCCTGCTGCCACCTCTGCGGACCTCCCTGGTGCTAAAAATAGCTCCATTGCACGGTCAGAGCTAACTTCCTGTTTGGACACTCCCCAGCCTTTCTGCACCCACAGAAAGGTGCAGAATCCAATCCAATCCAAGGTGCAAGGACTCAATCCAGGTAGGGCACTTGGCCCTAAGTGCCCACGGCACTGCAATCGCTGCAGTGCTGCCAGGTCCTCCCCCCAACTTCTGCCCTGCTCCTGCAAGCACTTACAATGTCTTCAAAATCCGAGTAGGACTTTGAAGACCACTGATCTAGATCAATCCTTATTTTAACTTTTGCTATCCCTGGTGACACTTGCCCCAAGCTACTTTGCAGGAAATGTTTCCTGTACAGGTCCAGTATCATTGAACTGATGCATACAAACTTACACACAAGAACAGTATTTTCACAGTTTCCATGCCATTGGACATGCCTTAAGCTTGTATTATAATACAGTATTTGTCTTTCTGAAGTGTGTATCTCCTGTAGCTGTCCACAAAATACTTTAGAGACTATACAGGGACAGAGAAAATAGCAAAAAAAATTCCCTTCAAAGTATCAGTGAACAAAATGTTTAAGCACAATTGAAATAGGAAATGTGTACGGAGATTGGAAGCCATAAAGAGGTGAGTCATGTTTTGCCTAATACGGATGTATTTTTTTAGTTCAGTGTCTTTAACCTTGGGATCAGGATCCCAATGGGGTTGCGAAGCCTTGCTTGTGGGATTGCAGCAATTTATAGGAACAAAATAGGTTGAAGACCACTGGATTAGAATACCACCAGGTAAATGGGAAGGCACCTCATGTACCCTTTCAGGTACCATATCACTTCCTGTTCCCCACCTTCACTTTACTAGACCAGCAGCTGCATGGGGAAGGAACTGGTAATTTCTATCTGCTGCAACCATTCCAGGCCACAGAGAACCAGGCAGAGGGGGCCTGTCTGGGGAAAAAAAAAAAAACTTTCCAGGACAGCATTGAACCCCAGGGATTCTTATTAAAACTCAAAGCCATGCTGTGAAAGTTCAGAGATGTGACAAGCTGATCTAATGTGAATTATCAGTGAGTATTAACTAGACAGGCAGGTGTCAAAATGTGATTATTAAAAATGCAAACACTCAATAAAAGGAGAGGGGAGGTAGAAAAAGTACAAGCAGGCTGATGGAAAATACCTAAACTTGGCTGGGTGGACCTAAAGCTTGACAGAAAGGATAATACAATAACCAGGAATGCCCAGCAGATGGAGGCTACTCAAAAGCAAAGCTCCCAATCCCCCCCCCAGCACCATCAAACTCGTGAAGTTGCAATCTGGTGTGAAGTGGGGAAAAAGCAAACAGAAGCAAAATGACTTCCTTAAAGGCACCTGGTTAAAATTATTGCTAGCTATTCACATCATGTCCCACATCATGGTGGCGCTGCTGGGCTTTCTGACAGGAAGGTTGGGAGTTCAAGACCATGCAACGGAGTGATCTCCCGTTGCTTGTCCCAGCTCCTGCCAACCTAGCAGTTTGAAAGCATGTAAAAATGTGAGTAGATAAATAGGGACCACTTCGGTGGGAAGGTAACGGTGGTCCGTGAGCCATGGTGTATAGTCATGCTGGCCACATGACCACAGAAGCTTGTCCTCAAACAAACGCCGGCTCTACAGGCTTAGAAATGGAGATGAGCACCGCCCCCTACAGTCGGTCACGACTAGACCATTCGGTCGTGGGGAAACCTTTACCTTTTTACTCACATCATAGAGCAAATGGGTTTCCATGTGCTAGCATAAGGTTTTCATGGACCAAGCATACACACACAGGGCGTCATTGTGCTTGGACTCAGGTAATGTAGGTAATGAAGACATCAAGTTAACTGAACAGAGCAGTGAAATGTAACTCTTCAACTGACCCTTTACCTAGATAGACTGGTTTGGCTGCCCAGTCGCTAAGCGCATGCTGATTTCAGTACTCCAGACAGGGAGAAAGGACTTTGAGAAGAAGTAAAGTGTGTTCTTTGGTGTAATGATAGGTTTGATGATAGTAGGAACCAAAGTATTCTGTGAGTGGTTGTCTGAAGAAAGCAGTTTGTAAGATCACAATCAAGAAGCCATTTCTATCATTGTAAAAATGGTTCAATTCCAATAACGTTTTTTTGTTGCAGATCCCAGTCTCCTGTTTAAATAACCTGTCAAGTTTGCAGCAGCGCAGATATTTTATTATTTGTTTAGATTGATCACAGATTGCTTTTCAACCACAAGATAGCCCTCAAAGCATTTGTTGCAAAGCACTTGCAACAAAATCATCCTAAAACACCATTAAAAAGTTAAGAACAATTGAGGTCTTGGGCATGAGGATTGAATCCTATAAACCTTGTTTCTGGAAAGGACACACATATCCATTCAAAATTGCTTGCAAGTCCAAAGATAGTCAAGTCATTATGTTGATCAGTTTCAAATTCTTAGAGTGTTCCATGGTATTCTCATTTCCCATTACTCATTTCCCATTACGTATTTTCCCAAGAAGCAAAATACGTAAGATACCTAATTTTCAAATATCTCAGATTGCTTTGAAAGGTGGCAGATGATAAACAACGTCCCATTTGTCTATGACTTTCAAGGCAGGCAAGGAGAAAGATTATCATATGTGTACTTAAGCCAGTTTAGATCATAAATATAACCGTTAAATGCTTTTATGCAGACATAACTGTTGTTGTCACTCAAACTTCCTTCCATATTAGCATGCTTAAAACTGAAGCTACATAATGCCAACACAGTAATCTTGTTTGTTTTTTACAGTATTTATGTATTGCCTTTTTCATACTCAAGGCAGTTTACATAGGCTCATAAAACCCACTTTTTTTCTAATGAAATTTTGATTTAAAAAATTAGAATATATACACACTAGACTAAAACTTGATTGAGTAACAACACAAGCCTGCAAAATTAAGGGTCAGAAACACTTTTTTTTTCAAATTGCACGGTGGTTTTGTATGAATTTGGAGTGCTAATTCCAAAAATGGCATCAGTTTTGCCCGATCAAATCTCTTTTTGGAGATGCAGCATAGCCTCATAGGTGAACGGTTGAAGCAGCTTTCTTGCGAGGAAGCCATAACATAAGGCAGCCATTTTCAACCACTATGCCATGGCACAGTGGTGTGCCACAAATGGTCCACAGGTATGCTGTGGGAATTTGGGAAAGGATCATTTATTAGTAAGGCCATTGGGAGATATGAATTCCAACTGGCAGCACATTGTGCCTTGTTAATTGTCAAAAAAACTGATGGTGTGGCTTGATTATTTTAGTGCCTTGCAAGAGGAAAAGGTTGAATATTACCAGCATAGGATATGAGGAAGCTGCTTGAACCATTCACTAAAAAAGTTAAGCTGTAACTCCAAAATGAGACATGATAGAGCAAAACTGATGCCATTTTTGGGACCAGCACCTCATCTATACTCAGGAATAGATCTAACTTTTAAGATGGCAAAATGTGTGCTGGCCTCTGAATTTTATTCTTTCTAGGGAACCCTGGGAACTGTGATTCTGTGAAGGGAGGCTGGAGATTTTTAAGAGAGTTATTAGCACTTTTCACCTAATTCCAGTTCTCCAGATTTGGGTGGGTGGGTGGCTGGGTGTTTGAAACTATGACATTGCAGACACAGTGTAGATATCTGTCTGCAATTCCCAATTCTGTCATAGCTTTGGAGGTTCCTAAACCACTACCAGTAATTTACTCACAAAGCAGTTCTCATAGTGTAAATAGATAGATGCCTTAATCCAATGAACTTCCATTTATTTCCTTTAAAAGCAAACAAAACCTTCCTTTTGCTCTTCCTTTCTGTCATTGCTTTTGGAGGCTTCTCTTATCATTTATTAATGCTATTTATTGAAATATTTATAGATTGCCTTTCCACCCCAATTAAAGAGCAGAGGGTCAATGAATAGAATCCACATGACTAGAAATTTGGCCTTGGTTGTTATATAACTAATTATTCTTCTCAAGAACATTTGCTCAAAATGTTGCTGAACTATAATTTTATGATAAATATTGGCTAGCACTATTTTGGACTTTCTCTCCTTTTCTGTGCCTTAGACCAAATTATCACTTCTCTGACTTGTTAATTAATCTCCTGACTTCTCAAGTTTAGAAAAATGTCTGAGCTGCCATTATCCTTGACAACATCTATTTGTAATGTACAATAAAGTATACAAGTAAAGAGGGCTGGAAAAGAAGAATTGGGCAGAAGAGGAGGGGGTCTTTGTCATTACTAAAGACTCCCTAAGGGAGCAATCCAAACTAACTTTCCAGCACTGACATAGCTGTGCCAATGGGGCATGTGCTGCATTTTGCAGTTGGGGGGGGGCAATCATGAAGGCCTCTCACATTCTCTTACCTCAGAGCTGCATTGCCCTTACCCCAGGGCTGGAAATTTGGTTAAGATTGAGCCCTAATTTGCCCTACATTTGTGGGTCAGAATGCTACTTTATCTTCCTTCCCCAACAGCTGTGCTCTGAGAGTAAATCTCTGAACTCTCTGAAACCAAAGAGCAGTGTGACGGCACAAACCCTACACATTGGCCCTACACACCTATTCAAAATTTGCCCTACATTGAGAGTCAGAATACTGCTCTGCCTTTCTCTGAATAGCCATTGTTTGTGGGTAAATCCCTAAAAGCGAAGAGCACCCTGCAGTGGCGTAGCGTGCCTTGCCCCTGCCCAGGGCAAGGCACGCGTTTGCGCCCCATGCCGTGACGTCATGACGCCTTGCGTCATGACGTCAGCGGCAGGGCGGGGCTTCCGTGCATATCCCTCAGCTTCAATTGAAGCCGGAGGAGATGCACGGCTTGGAGCGCACCCTTTCTGCACGGGCCGCTCTGGGCGCCGCGCAATCTCTCCGTGCTCCGGGGAAGTCGCTCAGAGCACGGAGAGGTCGCGCGGCGCCCAGAGCGGCCTGTGCAGAAAGGGCGCGTGCAGCTTGGCGGGGGGGGCACGCCAACAGCGCCCCCCGCATTATGGCGCCCCAGGGCTCGTGCCCTATGGTGCCATACCCTCCCTTCGCCACTGGCAGCCTGTAGGGCAAGACCTCTAACCAGCCAGAAGTGGACCACTGGGTAGCTAAAGAGAATGAAGAAACCTGTTGCTTCCTTCCCTGCAGCCAAACAAAATCCCCTGTGGTGAGTTTGGCTGGAGAGTGACCTTGCTCCTTCCCTCCATCTTGGCATTCACCCTGCCCATGAATGCCAAGAATGAATGCAGCTTGCTGTGTAGAAAGACACTGAACTGTGTATCAGTTCAGATACACAGGATCTACACAGGAGATTTGTGTAGAAACATCTCCTGAACTGTAGAAAGACACTGTGCCAAGAACTAAAACTTTCCTTTGCTCTTCAGCCTTGACTGCTTTTGTGGAGGGCAGGCAAGAGAGCTTTTGGGAGGACTGACACCAGGGATCTGTGGGAAAACAGCCTCCCCTGAATATCCTCACACATCAGTTTCCATAGACCTACCAGGCAAGTGGGCGAAGGATTTCACTTCATTGGAACTCTACATAGCCATGGACCATGGACTTCTACATAATTCCCATATGAGATGCTTGCAACAGGGAGGGAAAAAAACCTCCTTACTATTTGCCCTACATTTTCCCCTCTTATGAGTCCTCTCAGATCCCCATTGGTATTTCTTTGTTTTTGGAAAGTCTATATCCCTCTTTTCAGACATTTGGAGCAATACTATAGAAACTTGTCTCTATTTTAGAAAAGAAGAGAGAGGCAATAATTATTTTCTTGTTGTACAGATACATTTATATGGGTGGTGGTGGGCTTTAAAAAAAAACAACTGGTGATTTTATTTTTAGGCTTTGCTAATTCTCACTCTTCTCCTAGTTCCCAGCTACCTGGCAACAGCTTACTGTCATGGCAACACAAATGTTAATGAGTGAAGCAATCAGTGTGTCTGTTTTATCAAGCTCTTTGTGATATAGATACAAAGCTGTTGCATATAGTCATGGCCATCATGGGTCATAAGCATGTTTTAGTTTCTCAGTGGAGACCTATAAACAGAATCTTGTGGTTGGGGCAGGGGGCAAGCAGCTGAAGAAGAAAGTTTGAAAGTATTCATGGCCATAGAGTTGGGTGGGGATGATGACACAGGGAATTTAATTTTGCAGTTCTTTTCAGAGTGCAATCCTTACCTGGAGTTAGGCCAGTACAGTTAGGCCATCAAAGTTTGTACGGCACAAGGGCCACTGTAAAGCTTGTTGGACCACTTTTGGAATCAGGGAGGATGGCGCACATCTATGTGCTGGCCTCTCTGACTCCAAGAGTAGACTAAACATACTTTATGGTGTCACTTGTGCTGGACAAACTTTGCTGGACTAACTGTTCCAGCCTAACTTCATGTAAGGATTGTGCTTTCAGTTTCAACTTTCTTGCATTTGAATGCTGCTTTTCAGTGCTGAGCCCTTATGCAGATTTATCAGTCTGCGTTATGTTTACTCTTGAGCCAGTTGTTGTCATTTTGGAGAAAATGAGCAAGACGCCGTAAGTAAGATCTTCCAATCTCAATCCTTTTCTGCCTGTCAGATTGCCATAGACAGAAAAAATAAAGTTGGACTTGCTCATCTCAGCTGGTATTTAATTGTTAAATACATATTGGTTCCTGGCAAGATATAATATGCTTGAGACCAGATTATGGAAGATGCTTAGAATTGACTGTATATATGGCATCCTTTTTGAAATCTGCACATGCTCGGTAGTGGATAAAAATGGCAGCCATTGCTTGTCTTATGAGGCAAAAACAGAATGCTTTGTTTTCATTTATATTTTATTTTTCTTGCTTATTTTATTGTCTTATTTCTATGTACTGTAGTATTATTATTATCTTCCAATAATTGTGAACCGCCTTGGGCATCTGCCCTGGCAGAGAAAAAGTAGGATAAAAGTCTTTTAAATAAACAAATGAATAAAAGGAAAACCCCTAAGTCATACATGAATGCTTTGTAAGACACAGCAAGACCAAAGCAGTATAGCCTACTTACATATAGTTTTCTTACTACCAAGTCAAGATGTCAAAATCAACAATATTGATCCCCAACAGCTCCTCTTACATTATCCAGTTAATTCCCCCATTTCAGCTATTTTAATCTATTTCCATTGATTCTGTTCATCAAACCCACATATCATTAAGGGCCTAATCCTGTCCAACTTTTCAGTGCTGGTGCAGCCGCAATGCAGCCCGAAGGAAAGGGAACGTATGTTCCCCTACCAGGAGGCCTCTGTGACTGCCCCCACCACCACCACAGGATGCAGCACATGCCCCATTGACATGACTGAACCAATACTGGAAAGCTGGATAGAATTTGTCCCTAAGTCTTATATGCATGAAAGTGATGAGTAGTTTCCAATTATTCATGAAAAGATTTATTCACTTTAAATAAAATTGTAAGTTTATCCATTTTTGCCAAATCCAAAACTTTCATCCACCTTTAAACTATTAGCCTTAATATTTTTAGATGCAAAAAAAAGCATTTGATATTTTCAGCTGGACTTTCCCAGTTAAGATTCTATGGAGTTCGGAGAGAATTTTATTAAGTGGATGAAGTCAATTTATACGGCACAAGTTGCATGCATAGTCTTGAATGGAGAATTGACTAAAACATTTGTGATTCAAAAAGGAACACGACAAAGACGTACTCATTACAATTGTTGTTTATACTGGACATTAGACAGGATGAAAGAATACAAGGTGTGCGTATTAAGAATGAAACATTTAAATTAAGAGCATTTGTGGATGTCTTAGTTATAACTTTAGAAAAGCCATTAAAAGATACGGAGTTATTGTTGGTTAAAGAATTTAGATCATTTGCAGGTTTTAAGATAAATAAGTAGAAAGAAATGACTAAAAATATGAAGGTTGGACAAAACCTTCAGGTTGGACAAAACGGGTTTTAAGGGGGGGGGAAGTTAAATATTTAGGTATTGACAAATATGAACTGCATGTTATATCAAAATCAAATTTTTATATTAAAAATTTGGAGTGAAACAAAAAAGCATTTTGTAAGATGGGAAAGGTTGAAGCTGTCTTTATTAAGAAGGATATCTGTTACCAAGATGAATGTGTTACCAAAAATAATGTTTATTTTTCAGACTATACCAATCTTACTGTCTGATGCACTATTTAAAGAGTGGCAAAAATATATATCAAAATTTATTGGCAAGGGAAGAAACCAAGAGTAAAATATAAGATTTTGAAAAATGTTAGAGTTAGGGTTACCTGATTTGAAATTATATTATGCAGGATGTTGTTTCTTGCAGTAGAAAGAATGATTGCTATTACGAAATAGAAGACTACTGGATTTAAAAGGTTATGATTTTAGATTTGGCTGGCATGGATATCTGTGGTATGATAAATTAAAAGCAAATGTGGAATTCAAGGATCACTATGTCAGGTATGCAATGTGGAGGATATGGAATTGATATAAAACTAGATTTTATGATAAAATTCCATTATGGATTTTACTGCATGAAGCAGACTTTGATAGGGGTATATCTTCATGAGAAAGCTGGTTGTTATACAGGAATGTATTAATCTTCTCACAAGGGGAATGCAAAATGAAGACAGGACAAGAAATATTGGAGAAAGGATTTAACTGCCAATGGTTTTTGTATGTACACATATTGGAGAGATTTAAAGGAGATAAAAGGGTATATGGATTTGCAGAAGGAGAGTCAATATTGGAATTACAATTACATTCAGAGGACCAGGTAATTTATAAAATGTATAAATTGCTGTTGAAATTTGAGACAGAAGATGAACAGGTCAAGGAATGTGTGATTTAGTCACAGAAGATTTAGTCGAGAGGGTTAATGCCTCCGTTTGCCTGAAGATAAGAGCTGAAGATCTGAAGGTCGCCAGTTTGGGACTACCGGAAGTCTCTGTGAGCGGCAGACCTTGTAATTGCGACTGATTAACAGCTGAGCTGTCTCTGGCTGCCTTGTGAGAGGGGGAGTTGTGCCGAAGTCAGCTGCTTCCCTGGTGGGAACAGGGAAGCCGCTTATCAGGTGGCCAGAAAGGAGGACTAAATCCAGAAAGATCCATCTGTATGTGTGTAGTTCTTGGAAGATAGAATGTTTTTGTAAAAATTGTAAAAACCTTTGGGTTTCTGAATAAAGTCTGCCTATGTAAACCGCCTTGAGTTATAGTCATTAGAGAAAACTGGTGACCTAAGAAAGGCGGTATATAAATATTATTATTATTATTATTATTATTATTATTATTATTATTATTAAATGGGCTAAAATATGGACCATGAATTATTAATAGAACAATGGGAAAATTATGGTCAAAACAATTGTAATTTAATTAAAATGTTACTTTTAAGGAAAATATGTATAAGATGAGGTACAGGTGGTATATGACTCCCAAGTAAATTAGCAAAAATATATGAAAGCATGTCAAATAGATGCTGGAAGTGTAAAAAGACAGGAAGGATCGTGCCCTAAATGAATAAGCTTCCAAGTAGAAACAAGACACAAGAAAATGAAACACTGGGTGGGGGAAGGGGTGGGTGGGCCGGTAGACGTGCCAGCCTGGGGAGGGGAGTGGGGTAGAGATGCAGCCAGTAGATCCAAGCCTCCATTCCCAAGTGGTGTGGCCCCGAGCAGGGCCGGCTTTAAGCCAATGTGACCAATGTCATCACATTGGTCACATTGGCCACATCAGCCACAGTGTAGTGGTTATATTAGTCCTAATAAAGGTATTGTTACTGCCAGATTTTGGCTTCTAGGATTTTCCTAATTGGCCAACAGGGCTATGCATTAATTTTTATGTAATCTGGCTCCAACTGTTGTGAATTCTGAAGCATTCTGGGAGATGGGCAAAGTTGGCCAGTTGGGATGATCTGCAAACAGAGAGAAGCTGGAGACATTAGCTGCATCCATTGTTTATTTTTGCTTATCTTATCCTGTAGTGGCTAATTATTCCTGCTCCTCCCCTTCTCAGCTCTTCCCTGAATCCCTAAAGCAGAGATAATGTATAAACAGAGATATCCTTTGTGATCCTTTCCTATGATCTCCACCTCTGCCTCTGGAGAAATTTCAGAATTCTCACCAGTCAGTTTGTCTTACACAAGATTACTTGTGATGTGATGAATAAAAAGCCTCTAATGTTAACTGCATTCCAAGCTCACCAGCAAAATTGGATTGTAGATTGCTGGCTGAGAACTGGTTTATCCTGCACAGGTTTGTGCCTGACACACTTCTAACTTGCTCAAAACCCTATCAGCAGTGTTGGACCATGAAATAAAAAGCAAAGTGACACATCATCTCATATTTTGAGCCAAAATAGGAGGATATAAGATTTTAAACTGTTCAGTCTTCAGTTCAATACTGCCTCCACTGCTTAGCGGTTGTGCAAAGATATATGAAATAAGAATGATGGCTGTATGGTGTATGTATACATGTAATACAGTACTGTATTTTTACTGAAATCAAGGAACTGAAATCAAGGAAGACAAGACTTTACAACAAACCAAGCTTCATAGTGGATTCTGTTTCCCCTTGTGTTACATGCATAACTGAATACAGTATACAGTACTATAAAATTATTGTAGCTATCCAGCACCAGAGGTTTCTCTTTCACAAGATTATCTTGTAAAATAGAGCCCGAAACTCTCAGTGGATTCCAAATGTTTGAGCCCCAGGATCCACTTTTTAAAGTAAAACTCTATTGGGATGCACCTAGCTTTACTAGACAATTTCTTTTTACTTTATCAGTCACTCAAGTTGTCAGTTTCAGAATCCACCAAAAATCAGGTCCAGCTTTTTGGCAATTATTTCAAAAGTGTCTGCCTTCTTACTTACATTGTCCTCTCTTGCTCTTTTTCAATCGGCCTCATTTCCTTGCAGTAAAGTCATCACATAGCCTATTATATGTTGATTGGCTAAGTAGTGTCATGATACTATCAAATTAACTGTATGATTTCAGATTGCCTAGGCTGGAATCATCCTTGTGATTAATTTTTTTTTAAAAAGGAATGATAGCCAGCAGAAATGATGGCACCAAGTTGGAATGAAAAAAGGGAATATTCTCACAAAGTATTTTTTTGAAAAATATTTCTACTCTCCCCCCCCCCCCAGACTTATTTTGGTCCAATGAAAGGATAATCTGTAAAAAAAAAAAATTAGTTTCTAACATTCTGGGAACAACACCAGAAAACACTTTTATACAACTAGCAGTTGGCTTGATCTAACAATCAGATGCTATCTAATCAATCCTCCCCACCCCATGCCAAAGCAGCCATGCCACCAGACCACATGCTGTATTCAGCCCACTAATCATTTGAAGACTGTCTTCTGCATTTTTTCCAGGTGCACTATATCCCTTTTAAGATGCAGTGATCAGAACTGGGCACAATACTCCAGATATGGCCTTACCATTGAATTGTACAATTGTATAATAATATTGGCCGGTTTATTCTCAATCAATCAATCAATCAATCAATCAGGTACTTATATACCGCTTTTCAACATGAAGTTCACAAAGCGGTTAACAGGCAAAAAGTTTTTTAATTATCCCCTTTTTAATCCCCTTTTTAATTATCCAGAGCATGGAATTGGCCTTCTTCACACTGCTGTGCACTGTTTTGACACTTTTTTTGAGCTGTCCATCACCACCATGAGATCTGTTTTGATTACAGACAGCTCTTGCCTTAATGTGCATCACTTTACTTACATTGGCATACATTTGCTGTTTTTCTCCCCATTCCTCCTAGTTGAGAGAGATCCTTCTGAAACTTCACAATCCATTCTGGATTTCACCACCTGGAAAAATGTACTGTCATCCACATACTTGGTCACTTCTCTGCTTATCCACAACTCCAATGCAATGTGCATACATACATGGACATACACAATCCTTTTCACACACTATTCCTTCCTTCAGACACTTTCTACCTGTTACTATCATTAATATTCGGTACCTCTTATTATAATTTTATTTCTCAGATTAGCTTTTTGGTTAATGTTTGCTGCCACTTCCTCATCCCATCTCTGGAAAAGTTCAATCTAAAATGCAGAAAATACAATTGGAGGCCTAGCCCTTGTGATAAGGCTTTTTATCCGCCACAAACAGTACCAAAAACTGCAGAAGAAATACATTCATGTCACAGAGCAAGTCAACAGTAGTAGAAAACCCAACTCAGTTGATCTTCTGTAAATTTATTTTTTTCCCTTGACTATGTCCACAATTGAGATTTCACTGCTTGCAGTACTCTGAGTTGAATTAAGAAGTGAAACTGATAAAGTCATCCCAAATAGGAGGCATCAGTGCCCTTTGTAATTATTTCATTTGGAGAGAGAGAGAGTTGTAGCAGTTTGTGCTACTGTGTGGAACAACAAAATGACAAACCAGTTTCCTGGGGATTTTAAGCTTTCAGTTAGGTAAAATGCAGTGAGTGGTGAGAAAGGACTTAGGATAAGGCAGGGGAAGTTTGGGTGATGTTTATATTTTATATATGTTTATACTTTAGAAATAGAACTAAAACTTCAGTCCTATGATTGGTTACATGGGAGTAGGGTTTTCAACTTTTCAACTGGCCTCTGCAGTTGCCTTTAACAACACGATCTACAACGATTAGCAGTGATAAACTTTGTCTTCATGCAGTGAAAAGTTTTCTGTTAGTTCTTGCATATTAAGAGTGGAACATCTAGAACTCCTTGCCGCCACAGGACATTGTGATGGAAACTGTCCTAGATGCCTTAAAAGGGGATTACAGTTTTATGGAAGAAAAGTCCACCACAGGTGGCAAGTCATGACAACTGTATGCATCCTCCAAGTTTTATAGGTAGCCTATTTCTGAATTCCAGATGCAAGGGAATGGCAACAGGATATGGGTATCTTGTAGTCTTGTGCGCTCCCAGAGGCATATAGGAGGCCACTTCCAGCACACAGGAAGCTGGACTACTTGGCCTGATCAAGCAAGGATAATCTTATGTTCTTAAGAGTCAAACTACTCATGGCTGATGATATTTTAAAACAAAAAATACAGTAGAGGCTAAGGAGCTCCCCAAAATGCAGTGGAACAAAAGGGGGTGGCTTTAAGACTTTGCCCCATCATCGTTCCACTGTCAATTGCACCCCATGTGCTATTTTAAACAGGAAAAAACTTTCTCATGAAATAATCCAAGTCACGTTTCCACTTCCTAATCCATTTTGGAATCTTCCATGTAGGTTTTGGATGTCTGGTTGGAAAACTCACAGGGTTTTCAAATATCCATGCGTTTTGAGTCCTCAGAGGAGGCAAGATGGCTTCCTAGACTGTTGCCTGTTGAGGGTTTGTTGGACCAGGAAGTTTTCTGCTTCAAGAAAAGCAAACTCTCAAGGAGAAATTCTCTCCTTATTCGGTGGGCACATGCTGTTGGGGTGCATGCAGACACAGGAAGATAGCTGAAGGATGATTGACAGTGCTGGAGGATGGACTAGCATGGATTTTTGCACATATGCATCACCATATTGGTGTGAATGTCTGGTTGCAAATCCCATGCAGGCTGATGTGATTTCCCATGGATGCAATGCATGTTTGGTCTGGCCCTTACTGGGATAAAAAAAAAACCCAAAATAAGTAAATGAAAAACTTTCCACATGTAATTTACAGAATGTGCATAGTTTGTATATCTTAAATGAAGAAAGATAGGTAGTTTGGGCATTCTTGTCTCCACAGACCCTAGCAAAGCAATTGCAGCGGTGATCATCCATCGTGGTCTACAGTGTGGATCCGGATGCTTGGATACACATCAGCACACAACTGATAGATAACTCAGGAGGAGTTGTAGCTCATTGACAGGGTGCTTGAATGTAGAGAGTCCCAGATTCAATCCCTGGTGCCTCCAGATAGGGCAGAGAAAAATTCCTATTTGAAATTCTGGAGAGCTGCTGCCGGCCAGAGTATTACACTAGATGGACCAATGGCTTGATGCTTTATAAGGCAGCTTCCTATATTCTTAACCTGTCTGCTGTAGGTGGACTGTAGGATGCTAAAGTTCATTTGCTTCTTATTTGGGTACATCTAATGTTTTTTTTTTAAATCATCCATACAGATGCCCCTTTTCCCTACAAAAGTGCCCATTTTTTTGTCCCAAAATCTTAAGCCAGTTTTGGTAATTTCATCTTCCAGTCCTGATTGTTGGCTCTGCATTGTCACATTTTTGTCCCCTAAAAACATAAAAACATAAGAAAAGCCTCACGGGATCAGGTGAAGGGCCGATCTCATCCAGCTTTCTTTACCTCCCGAAGATTGTGCCCTTAGTGTGATTGAATATGGGCCTGTCACCGGAAGAAGGGGTCCCCCCTTGGGGATTGTTTCCCTCTTTTCCAGAATGATGTCTTCCGGTCCTGAGACTTCCTACCCTAGCGTATGCCCCTCTGCGCATGGGGCGAAGCCTTCAAGTCCCCAGAAGTGTCATCACGGTCCCTCCCTGCCTGTCTCTGCTTCTCCAGGTCTGCAACCAAGGCCTCTATGGAGCAAACTTGTTCCCTGAGTGCTTGGATCCACTTGCACTGAGGACACACCCACGACCCCTGCCCAAGAGGCGTATAGTGATACATATGGCACTCAGTGCAAAACTGTGGATGGGCCCCACCCTGCTGCTGGCTGCTTGCCTGCATAACTGTATTTTATTTGGGAGTTGGCTGCCCCCCTTCTCAAGGACAATGAAGGGCAGTGTTTTGAGGCCCTGGCCTCCTCCTGCTGCTGCTGAAACTCACACAGCTGCTGAACTTGTTTACCTGGTACTTTGTTCTGAGGTACTTCATTCCAGGAGGTACTCACAGCTTGTGAAGGTGCACTTGCAAGGCAAGCCTAGTTATATTCCCCATCACACCATCCTCTTCCAAAGATTGGTTTTGGCTCTGTTTTGTGAGCTAGGCATTACAGAGCTCTGCACCCCCTTCTTCTAGATCCCTATTGTTAAGGTGATCAACCGTCCTCCTTTAGGGAGGACAGTCCTCCTTTTGTAAGTTCTGTCCTCCCTTGAAAAGTGTCCTCCTTCATGTCCTCCTTTTTGATATTTGAAGACTAATCTGTAAATCTCCGTATTCGATCGGTGCCGATCCGATCCGTTGCGTGTGATGTGACGTATTTGTATTTGACATGACGATTCGTCAAGGCTCGGTGTAAAGAGCAAACAAGAAAAAGCTAGGCCCTAGCTTGACTTTATTTTGAAAGAATTGTAACACAAGCAGGATTGAGAGAGCTTATTTCATTGGTTGTTTGCAAAAGGTGTGAAGTTTTAGCTGCGGTCAGGAATGCAAGCTATTCAGAAAGGTTACATGTAGCTAGTGCTGAAAACGGGATGGCCCCTTTACCCTGATAGGCTAATTGATTGAGCCTGAGGGGTGTGGCCACACAACCACCATCAAGACCTTCCAAACTGCAAGATTCCTCCAGATCATCCTTCAAGAAGATCATCAGACCTGATAAAGCTTGCAAACCTGCAGACTTCCCTTTGCAAGACTGGAATTGCTGTCTGAGGAACAAGGTGAACAACTAGGGCCTAGTCAGTGATAGGAGCCTAATTTTCTTTGTTTTATAAGGTGTCTCTGTTAGTTCTAGAATGCTTTCTTAGTTGTGTAACCCTTGTTTATCAATAAATTACAATTAAATTTACTAGGTTGTCTTTGGAACCAGATAAGATTCAGTGGCTAAAGTGGCACGCTTACCCAATTTTAAGTTACTCATTGGAAAAAGTCCCTGTAGTTGGGACTTGTTTAACCTGGGGAATTTTAAGGTTAAGAGGAAGTATTCTTAACTTTGGGCCCAGACTAGTAGCAGTGGTTGTGAGCCTTGTTGTGCTTAAGGTCACACACTGCTGAAAAAATCACAGACTCATAGGGGCCCGGAACTGATTAGAGGGCATATGAGCCTGTGATTTACACTTGGTACAGTGCGGCGAGATGCCATTATGAGATGCATGCGCTCCGCACGGGAGACCTTGAGAGAGAGAGAGCACAAGTGGCTTTGTTTACTTCTTACCGAAACACGACACGGCACATACACACGCAGTAGACTCACGGTAATTATTTCTTTCTTTCATTGAATAATGAATCATACACATTCATTTCATTGAATCATACACAGGTAAGCACAAATCACGTTTTAGTAATTCATTATCTATCTAATAATTTCCAAATATGTATAATTTTATTTACAAGTTTATACAACCCTGTTGGCATGTAAGCATAATTACAATATAAAATGTTACACATGTTTTTATTATGCATTTATCATATTATAGTGTATTATTGTTGCAATGAATACAATGTTTCTTTTATTTATGATATTTTTTTCTTCAACGTATTTGTGTCCTCCTTTTCATTTTAAAAAAGTTGGTCACCTTACTATTGTGTCAGTCACTTTTGTTGCATCACTTTAACATTTACTGGTCATAAATGTCTTTGAAGTACATGGATGGAGGTAACCTCTCTTCAACTGTTTCTTCTCTTATTATGGGATCATTTGGTGTGAAAAACTGGGCTGCTGTCAATACAGCAATTTATTGTATCTTCTCTGATAATAAGAAAAAGAGGGACGATAAACCTGGCAAACATTGGACTATGGTATTGCAGTGAAAGTGTTATTGAACACCTAGCCCATCAATATTGAATGAACTGAAAATAATTTTTTGTGTGTCGACCTTTTCTTTGCAAGCAACATTTAAAGAGAAATCATGTCACAGAGCAGTGTTATTCAAACTGTGGGTCGAGACCGAAACTGCTGACCTTACTCATGCTATATTCCTTTTGTGAATGTTAACAGTTTGAATTTTCAAGTGAGTTTCTTTTAATTTTGTTTTTAGTTTGGTGCCTTTACATAATATTTTGTCCTAATTTTGCTTTCTGTCAAATATGTTTCATGGTTGTGCAATTGCTGCAGTCCAAGAATGCCGGTTTGCATTCTTGTAGTGTCATTTGATTATGTCACACTGACAGCACTTTCTGTTTGATGGTGGCACTTCCGGCTATGATATAACTTCCAAGTTAATGACATCACTTCTGGTGGGTCCCAACACGAGTGCCATTCTAAAAAATGGGTCCTGGTCTAAAAAGTTTGAGAACCACTGCCATAGAGAGAAGAAAATTCAAACTATGTATGGTAGCTATTCAGTAGCACCAGTGTGCTTTCTTTAATGCACATTCATTTAAGCAAACGTGACATGATGCAAATAGCAATGAACTGAACTATTTTTAAAAGGGAAAATATAATGAATTTTTCTTATCTACACATTTGGGTAGAATGATGCTACTGGTGTGGGTATCAAGAAAAGTGATGATGTTACATTACCAGAATAAAGTTTCTGCTTAGTGCAATGATTCTCAAACTTTGACTGGTGACTCCCTTGACCTACTGGGCCATTGATCATGCTCCCCATTAGGGGTACAATCTTATATATTGAATAGGGCAACAGGTATTTAGCAAGGATTTAACAAATTCCCTGATTGGTTTCTATGGCTCCTCGGGGCTCACAGTTTGGGAACCACTGGCTTAGTGGATCTTTTCTAGGATTGTCACCTAATTAAAGGTATCATAGTTGTGTAGTCGTATGAATTTTACAGTGCAAGCCTGTGCATAACTACCCAGAAGTAAATTCAATGGGACTTACTTCAAGACAACTGTATATAAGATTGCCAATTAATTTGTTTTAAATTGTTCTGTGTTTTAGTCTTTTCCTAACTTGGGACATTTGGTGAAAGTCTTGATTAAAAATTGAATAAATAAATAGATTGCAGAAATCTGCAAAGGAATGAAGCAGTCCTTCTGAGGGAAAGAGCAGATTTTCCTTGTTTTTAGGAGATGCAAGCATCTGTTGTGCAGGGACTGTTTTAGGGAAAATTCAACATAATTTATTTTTAAAAGTAGCACTTACCCCAATTTTGGCATGAACGAAGGGAGAGGTGTTTCAGCTGAGGAAGGTTTTTTGAGGATCCTACCCCTGAGGTGTATCTGGTGGGAACAAGGAAAAAAGAGCTGTCTTGGAATTGGTACGGAAAATACAGAATGCTCTGCAGAGTTATGTAGAGTTCCACAAAGGGATACTGTACTTTCCTTGACTTTTTGGTGTAGTTCTTCATTGTCTGTTGAAATGCTTTTGTTTAGGCAAGCTTTTAACTTGTTTTCGAAATAGGCTACCTCAGAATGCCAGGAGTGGCAACAGGGTACAGGTGTCTTGTAGATTTGTGTGCTCTCAGAGGCATCTTGTGGTGGGACGCTTGTCTTCTTCCCCCAAGGAAAGCTGCGGGCCCTGCAATTGTAGCAAAGGGCATTGGCCACGGCCAGGTCCCAGCCCCACATGGACCCAATCCTCCCCTCCCCCCAATTCCACCTCTCCCCACCTCCCCCCATTCCCCCAATGCACATACTGGTCACCAGCACTGCTGGAGCGCTGTCGGCCCTTCCTTTTGGCACTGGGGCCAGGCGCTAACTAGTGCCAGCTAACTAGTGCCGGCTTGGCAGTAGTGCTCCCTCCTCCTGTGGTGTTGCTTTAAGGCATGTTCATGGCACGTTTAACCAGTAGTACGCACATATCGCCAGTGATGAGGGCCTCAGGATTGGGCTCTTAATCTGTTGCGATCGCTCTGTATTGAGCTAGATGTACTATCAGTATTGTCACTTTCGAGACTCTGTTGGCACAGCTGGTTTATGCAGCATTCTTTGGAGACCTCTGTTAAGAAGATAACTGCCAGGCTTGTGGTTATAAAGAAAGGAAAACTTGCATGAAGAAATTCCATAATTGGCTAGTATAGGGGAAGAGTGAGAGAGAGCGAGAGCCTGTCTGTCTAGCTGAGCATCTACAGAGAGATGAAGAGAGGCAGAAAGATGCTGGCCTAGAATAGCAATCAGCATACTAAAGGAGACGAATGGCCCAATCCTGAGCTGCCTGGTTCCTGGAGGAGCAGCAGTACCAAAACGGCAACCACTGCATCCTGAGGGGAGTGCATCCTGAGCTGTGGGAGTCTCCTCAGAAAAAAGGGGCATTTGTCCCCTTCCCCCAGGGAAAGCCCTAGCCCCCCGCAATGAGGCTACCCAAGTTTCTGCCTTTTTTTTTTGCTGGCAGAGACTGGAGCAGTCCCGTGTTGAGCGTCTGGGCTCCCTGACTTCAGGATGCATCAGGTGCTGCCTCTAGTCCCACCACCCTCCCAGAGGCAATTCTCCCCACTTTCCCCTAGTTCCCTTCCTTCCCTATGTCCTCCCCCACGCCCAAAAGCCGCTTCACTCGCCCACAGTAGCACTTACCATTGTTGGCACTGTGGCGGCTGTTCTGCTGTGGTGAGGCTTTTTCATCCTGGGCGCAGGCCCAGCACCAGAGCCATCAGTGGTGCTGCGAACGTGCTTTATGGTGCATTTGCTACAGCAGAGCCGGAGGTAACAGCTTAGGATTGGGCCCTTACTAGAAAAGAAAAACCAGATAGGTAACCCCTCCAGCTAGGTAACTGGCTGTTTGGCCCCCTTTAAGTGCAGGATGCTTCTGCAGGGTTATTGTTCCTTTCTGCTCTTCCAAAACTGTATGGTTTAGGAAGCCCCTAATTTTACATTTCAGTACACTAATTTTAGTACACTAACACTATCAATCAAAAATTTATACTCAGCATAGGTTTAATAGCAATAAGTTATTCTTGAGGTTAAACATTTCAAAGGAATGAGACTATGATCTATAATTGAAGGTTGCCCAATGCATTTTTGGATTTGCTCTGACCAGCAATGATAATGACTTAATTGAGATTGTAATTGGTAACATACATGTTACAGCAGGGGTGGCCAACCTTTCAACTTCAGGGCTCCTGGACCTTTAACAATTGTATAGAGAATTTCAGTAGATGTGGCCTGCCATCTGTGAGATAACAAGCTGTACCTGCTGAAACTCCCTCCTCTACACCACTATTTCTCAAACCTTTTAGCACCAGGACATACTTTTTAGAATGACAATCTGTCCAGGACCCACCAGAAGTGATGTCATGGCCAGAAGTGCTGTTATTATGATGTCAGAGCCTGCTGCTTTCCTGAGAATGCAGCAAGAAGTAGGGTTATTTCACAGCCATTTTCCAATAGCAAAGTGAATCAGAAAGAAAAAAACCTAATTACAACCTTGACACAGGCAAAACAACCACATAGCCCTCCCTCTTTCCAGCATTCCATCTTCCCATATTTTCGACATGGCTGCTCTTGGTGCTTTGTGATCCACCTGAAATTAGCTCACAACCAGTGATGTCATTCAGGGGGAACGGACCAGAACGGGTGTTCCGGATCCTAACGGGCTCCGTGGCTGGTTCCGGGTTCCCGACAAGTGCCAATCAAAAATGAGTTCCTGTTCCTAAATCATTTGAATGACACCACTGCTCACGACCCACAGTTTGGGAACGACACAAGTGTTAAAGGCCCAAGAGCGCTAAAGTTGAAAGTTAGCCACCCCTGACTTTACAGAGTAAAGGCATTTCAAAGGTTTGGGTATGCTTATTGCAAGACATGCAGAAATCAATGACTGAGTGAAAAGCAGGTGCCACTATCAAAGATAAAACTTCTTTATCAGAAGGCTCTGCAATTATTTGTATTGTTTTCTATGGGTGTATGACCACATTCATACACTCGTAAGTGTAGCTGCGGGTATGCATTATTTATTTATTTATTTATTTATTTGATTTTTACCCCGCCTTTTTGCCCGAAGGCACTCAAGGCGGCATTACAGTATAAAAAATACAATATAAAATTAACATTAAAAATGTCTGTTCTTGTAAAACGAATCATTTTGCTTATAGTTAGATAAGCATTCACAGACATGCATTGAAATCAGAGAGCAACCTGATGGTACATAAAGATTAGATTATTTTTAGCAAACTGATAGCATCTGGGATTAGAAGTGCTTTTTCATTCATAGGAAACAGTAAAAGAAATGCCCTCTCATCATGAGTGAAGATGGCTGCTCTGAGTCTCTTTGATATATTGCCAAGCTGAACTATTATATAAATCCATCAGAAATGAATCTACAAAACGATGCATAGTGAATGCTTCTTATCTAGTGAAAAAGAGGAACCGCCAGGGAATGGGGTTTTTCAGACATGAGCGTGTGAAGTTTTTATAGGCTACAAGACTTAGGATCTGAACTGTAACCATATTTGGTTATTAGAACATGCACACAAATAGAATTGCTGAACAGATGGGATGCAACTTCGTAAGTAGTCTTAATATAAGGCTGAATCTGATGGCTGTTGAAATTGGGTAGCGTGCTAATGGGTAAATATCTTCCATACTTTATCGCTCAACTAGTCCAGGCCCAAGAAGGTGCTTGATTGAATAACATTATGTACGGGGAGGATTTTTATTTCTTTGTGTCTGGTGTTTACCCTCCACTAATCTTCCTTCCAAGTTGAAGAACTGGAGTTTGTCACTGCAGCAACAACTGGGTTGTTGCCAAGTTGCAACCCAAAGACTTGGAGCTAACGAGGTCCCATCCCCACCAGCTGCTGGTTGGCAAACCTGCTTTTGACAATAGGCTTTTTACAGTAATCATGCAGTGTTTCTTAAACTGTGGGTCGGGACCCACTAAGTGCATCATGAGCCAATTTCAGGGTGGGTCCCCATTCATTTCAATATTCTATTTTGAGTATACCAGACTTGATAATACCATGGTATGTGCCTATAATGTATATGCTTTTAACAATGATAGTGTAAAGCATAAATTTCTGGATCCCAAATGTATGGTTCAAAAGAAAGGTTTATTGTCATATTTGCAAATATGGGTGGCAAGCAAATGCCAAACAGAACAAGCTGCATACCACACCCTTGCACAAAATGGGTGCAACAATTTATACTACTGAGGCGGAGTTCCTTATTGTACCTTCATTGGTTATTGCCCATCCAACTGCTAGCACTCATGCAGAATAATTCACTTCCCCCCTCCCTTCCTCCTTCATATGTACACCTCTCCTTTGCACATACTTTTACCCAGGATGCATAGGGATGGCTATTACGCTGACTCAATACAAGTCTCACCCAAGGTTACAGCTGTATCTGGGTCCTGGGAACTTTCTTCTATGTATCAGCTTAGGAATACGCACAGCCCCCTTCTTTTCTTTACCAGTCAGGCCTTGCCTTGGCCTGAAATACCATTAACCGCTTCTGAAACAGTAGGCCTTATATTTTAGTGTTGGGGTTCAAAATCATCATGGGTTTGTATTACTATTGATTTATATCTCACAATAGTCAATGGGGACTTTTTTCCCAGGTAAGTGTGGATAGAATTGCAGCCTGTGGGATGTTTGGGGGATTTTAAAAAACAGAACAGGATTTGCTTAAGAGGGTTAGGACGGTTCTTTTTTATTTAAACAAATACTTATACAAACAAATACTTTAAACAATTTATACTTATTGTAAACATTTAATTTACTTAATTAAATATGATTTTGTCATATGGGGGTGTAAAAAAATGTTCCAAAAATCTTCCTGCTTGGCCATTGGAAGAGGTTCCTGCTTGGAAGAAGATGATCCTGTAAATTTGGTCCTACACCATTTAGGGCTTTAAAAGGTAATAACCAGTATTTACATGGTGATTATTTGTATCTTATGTAACATTTAGAACTCTTTTCAAACTCAAAGCTCTTATCTGTGTACAACTTCAGCACAAGACAGTGTGCAAAGGAAACTATATCCCACAGACACATATGTCCAGAAGTTGAAGGCTCTTTTCTTACCTTATTTCCTCCACCATCCCTTTTATTAGCTTCCTGAAATATGTAGTGAAGTTTGGCTTTACCACAACTATTTGCCAGCTATAAAAGGTTAAAGGAACTTCCTTCAGAGCCTTGTTTATTTGATTCAGTAGTGCTCCTGTTTTCATCACTAGCTGTCTTTGCTAGAATAAAGTCTAGTCTTTGGCAAACACTTCCTTCTTTCCCTCTGCCTCCAATTTCCTTTATGGATATGGAAATACCTTTTAACCCCTTGGCGCTTTTGTGTTGATGGAGATAAAAGTGGCTTTAGCTTTAACTTACAGGGGTTGTGATAGGACATTTAGTTAATGTCTGTGAAGTACTTGAGAAAGATGGTGATCTAATGGCTCATCGTACCTGCTGAGGTTGTCCTGTGTAACACCTGTACAACACCTGTACATGCAAAAGGAGCAATGGCAGGGAGTAGAATAAGCAGGCAGAAATGCAGAAAGAGGCAGACATAGAAGAGAAAAAGCAAAATAAATTCAGGCGTGTGCAACATATAGATGTGCTTGCTGCTTTTGTAAGAGAATCCCTGTGGTCTAAAAGGAAGGATGGTTGTATTGATCATATGAGAAAACAGAAGCATTCACCAGACCTCTTCTAATAACTCAACTATCTATTGTGTACAACTAACTCCCTTGAAAAGCCCAGTGCATTAAACTTAGATTGGTGGGGAAAAAATGGATTACAACCTATTTGAGGACAGTGTCATTTTCTAGTCCAGTGGTTCTCAGACTTTTTAGCAGGAATATTTTCGTTTATGACCAAGCTCCTCTGATTAGAAGTCATAGAATGTTGTATAGATTATTCCCATGTCAAACTCTGTCACTTCCATCTAACTCCAGGAAGACTCAAGACCCAATCCTATCCAACATTCCAGCAGCAATGCAACCACAATGCGGCCATGAGGTAAGGGAATAAATGTTCCCTTATCTTGCAGAGGCCTCCATTATTTTCCCCCTCTCACAGGATGCAGCACACACCCCATTGGCACACCACTGGAGAGTTGGGTAGGTTTGGGCTCTGCATCAGCTCTTCTTTGTGCTAGACCAATGTCCCTAGAGAACAACTTTCTTAAAAACAGTCAGCAATCAGCCTTGCAAGCAAGTATAGTACAGAAAACTTGCCTGCTCATTCATCTTCCCCTTTGGTATGTTCAGTACAGATCCTGGTCCCTTTCTGATCTGAGGTTCCCTGTTTTGGGAGGCTGTATCACTTTAACTGCTTTCCACTTGCCTTCTCACCTAGCAGCGATCAATACTCTCCCCTCAGGCAAATTGCTAATTGTACCTGTGCAACAGAAAGAAAAACACTGGATGCCATTTTGAATGCATGTATTGTCAGTTGCTGAACATCTGGTTTCTTAGCTGGAGAATGGTGTCTGATCCTAGTAAGGCTGCAGCACGGCAGGAGTTTGGGCGTTGTTTCACCACATCCCTTTGACAGAAACATAATAGAACGACAGTGGGGAAAAAGCAAAGCCCGTGGGGCAGATACATCGATGCGATCTTCTTGCAGCACTGCAGGCTTACCCACATAGTTAAAGCACATTGGCAAGGAAAGCACATTGATTAATGAAATGGCCATGCTGCGCATGAGCAGGGAAGGCTGGCACACCGCCAGGTTCTGCTAGTGCTGTAATTAGTCAGTGTCTGCTAAACAGCAGTATGTGGCATCCCTTTAAATCAATGTTGAGCCTCACTCTTCTGGAATGGCAGGTGGCAGCAACGAGCATGAATGAAAAGCATCAGCTGCCTGGATACTGTAAAAAAAAAAAATCCATATGCGTGTGTTCATGCTTCTCTGTCTAAACCATCTGTGTCACGTGCATCTTTCTGCCACCAAGGGAATAAATGGTTCCGTGTTTAAAAAAAATTCCCAAATGTTGCTCATTCGGCATAGCTAGATACAGACATTTTTGTGTGAGCATTTAAGCCTTAATAAAATAGATGTTTGTTTTGGTATACTGACTGGATGAGTCAGTGTAATATATGTCTCTCTCCTGTTTTGACCAAATGCTACTGACAGTGGGTTAGCAGTAAGTGGTTGCTCATTGCTCACCCAGTGTCATAGTGAAATAGTTCAAAGTGTGCATCTAGAGAGAGAACAAAATTCCCAAAGTAACAGCTTTTACTGAAACAATTCCAGCCCCAAAAGAAAATGCAGATTTCAAACAACACAGGCTCAACACCAGTCCAAAGTGAGGGGTTTTTTCACATTATCATCATAGCTGCACTGCGGGTTAAACCGCTGAGCTGTTGACCAGAAGGTTGGCAGTTCGAGACCACACAACAGAGTGAGCTCCCATTGCTTGTCCTAGCTCTTGCCAACCTAGCAGTTCAAAAGCACCTAAACAATGTGAGTAGATAAATAGGTACCACTTCGGTAGGAAGGTAATGGTGTTCCGTGCACCTTGGCGTATAGTCATGCCAGCCACATGACCACAGAAGCTTGTCCTAGAACAAACACCGGCTCTTTAGCTTAGAAATGGAGATGAGCACTACCCCCTACAGTCGGTCACGACTAGACCATTCTGTCCTGGGGAAACCTTTACCTTTTTTAACTTTTTAAAAACATTACTCACTCCTGTGATTTCTATGCAAAATTGTTGACTTCGCGCCCAACCCTATTCAACTTTCCAGTGCTGGTGCAGCTGTGCCAATGGGGTGTGTGTTGCATCCTGTGGTGGTGGTGGGGAAGTCACACATCCTCCTCCAAGCAAGGGAACATATGTTCCCTTTCCTTGGGGCTCCATTGTGGCTGCACTAGCACTGGAAAGTTAGATAGGATTGGGCCTTGAATCAATTGTATTATAACAGCATTGTAGCAGGTTCTTTTTTTTTTTAAAGGAAGAATGACTCTTGATTTCTCAATTTGATCAACTTTCCTGACTATCCATTCCCATTGCACAAAAAGAATGTAACGCCACAAGTGACATTTCTGCAAGCAAACTTGAAAAATAGCTTTAATTACCCCCTGCAGATCTTTAATAATACGACCACTTTACCAGCTGAGTCACATGACAAGCTAAGTTCTTCTATCATTGGACAGGTTGCTCTCTGTCTGGCTAGAGTGATAGATGAACACCCCCCCCCCAAAAAAAACCCATTTTCCTAGTTCAGAATGTTTACAATTCTGCGGTAGTAAATGTGTATAGAAGGAAGATCCATAATGGTTCATCAGTTCACATGTCAGTTGAAAAAGTACATGTCATTTGAAGGAGTGCAATAGTAAATCGACTTTCCTGTGTGGCCCAACATGGATTCAAAAATTAGATCATGTGCATTGAAGAAGCAGCAGCCCTACCCACAAAGCAAGGTGAAGAAGACTCCTCAGATGGTTATTGGGAGGAACAGAGCTAATACAACAGACAAAATACCAGCACTCCAGTATGTTGCTTCTGAATTGTTGGTAAGAATTATCACTTGGAATAGAATTGGAATAGACTCTCATTGCTACACAGTCCACCAGGTGACACAATGTTCTGAGTTGAAGCATCCCTTGGCAGGTTCAGAGAAAAATCTGCTGGAGAAGGACATTCATTCCTTCAAGGACTCATGAAGCTGTGAGTGAAGCATTGATATATCTTGTCATACTTGCCAATGTGTGCTAGGCGCACAGGTGCTCTATCTGTTGAAAGATGACCGGGGGGGGGGGGGGGAGATTGCGCAACAACTTAATCTGCTTTGTCCTGAACAATAAATGCTGCATTACATATGGGTCAAAGATGTGGGCTGGACTGCTTCGTACTGCAGGTGACGGCTTGCATGATTAAGTGGTCTCCTATACAAGACGTATATGCAGAAAATATGATGTTTTGGAAAAATTTCAAGCCCAACCTCCTCCCAATTGTTTTCTGAATAGAAATCTGTCCGGAAGGAGAGCTTCTGTCATGTGCATGCTCCACTTACACTGAGTAGTATGTCCCAGATAAGAAGTAGACCCTCAATGCAGCCACGTCCTTGTATTAATTGTACTTACTAGAACGGCCAGGAATTGCACAACTAGTTCACATACCCCACAATTGTGGAGCTTTAGAACATGATTTTTTTGAATAGCAGTCACTCCCCCCCCAACCTGCAGTGCTGTAATGGGACACAAGGGAGTTTCAAAAGTATTTTGTGATATGACCTTGATGTATATTTTCCAGATAAAAAATAAGTTAAAATCTCACTGGACATGCCTAAAGCAGCTTTTTGGATCCTTTTTTTTGGATCTCATAATTTTTGCAGCTTCTGAGGTGACAGTGCCAACCACTATGTGGTAGGAAGGACCTCAGTTGATTGTCAGGTCTTTCTCATGACCATTATTGCTTTTGTAATAGAATTTTATCATTACAGTAATACCATGGGCCTGACGGTAGCAGATAACACACACACAGACCAGTTTTTTGTCAGCCCAACTATCCTAATACTAGAGGAAAGGAAAGCCTCAAAAAGAAACACAGGATATTTCAATACTAGCTGTATATCCATGCTTTGTCTATTACGTGACTATTTAAAATCCATTTGGACATGTCATGTCAAACCAGAAATTCTGAAGAGGGGGTGGAAGCAGTGGTGAAATTCAGCCAGTTCTCACCAGTTCTGCAGAACCGGTTGTTAATTTTAGGTTGGGAGAGGGAAGAAAGGCAGTGGCCGCCCTGAAGGCCATAGAACCGGTTGTTAATTTATTTGAATCCCACCACTTGGTGGAAGTACATGATCTGGTTGACCTCCCCTTGCCTGATCAGGATGCGGTAGGAGTAGAAGCTCACTGTCTTCTTGAGGAGACTGTCTCTTACATTATGAGAATGTTCCCGATATTGTCCCACAAAAGCTCCTGCACACAGTGTTCACACACTGGGAAAGGCCCACCCATGCGCTCTGAGCCTCTTACCATCTTTTGCAGTGTTGCATCAAATTCTCCAAACCTGGAAGTAATGGGCAATGACGTTGGCACTTCACACACACACTCTGCTGTCTTAACCCTGACTTCCCAAATGCCTGCTTGCCTTTCCGCTTGTCTTCTAGGATTGTTTTGGTCATATAGAGACTGTGCTGCTCTGGGCATCTCAGGGTGATCTGGCTGGTCCCTGACCACCGTTGCTCTCTGCACCTAAGGGTTAGTTTGTTTGTACTTGACCACCGCAGCACGTGACAGAATCTAAGGCCCATGCTGTGCATTGCATATCTCCTTAGTGAAGAACAGCCTTTGTGAATTAACACACTGCAGCTGAGAAAGAATGCTTCAATTCTCCAGGCCCCAACTTAGTTAATGGTAAGTCCAGATTTTTAAAAGCACCCTGTTTTAATGGTTGGGGAAGGACACTCCTGGTAATGTTTTCAATTTATTTCTAATCTGCAAGAACGCAGTCTGGTTTGTTTCTAAGAGCCTCCTGGGAAGTACTTAGTACCCTCAATTTCCATTGATTTAAGTGGCAATCAGCACCCTACTAGAAGGACTTGCAGAGAACAGTACAGACAGCTGGAGCAGGGAGCTGTAATCACAAGGCTGATGGAAGCAAGAGGTGGCTTCTGAAAAAAATATAGGTTATATTTCTGAGTTTGGCCTTTCTATGCAAAGAGGGAGCTATGGAAGCAGGCATTTGGGAAGTCAGGGTTTAGACAGTTTGTGTGTGCAGTGCTAAGGTCATCACCAGTTACTTCCAGGTTTGGAGATCTTGATGCAACTCTGTAAACGTTGGTAAGAGGCTTGGAGTGGGTAGGAGGGCCTTTCCCAGTGCGTGAAAACTATGTGCAGGAGCTCAGATAGTCCAGCCTGTCACCATACTTTGCAATGGTGTGTTATAGTTTTGCTGCCAGCTGGCTGGCAGTCCACGATGCCCTGCAAAGTGCCTCAGAATGCCCCAGAGCATAGCGATGCACAGTTTGAGAACCTTTGCTGTAGTAGAAATGGATGAATAACAAAAACGTGCCTCCTTTTACTTGCCATTTTTAATGACTCAGCAAAACATACTCTGACTCATCATCATCATCATCATCATCATCATCATCTTCACATATATAGCACTTTTGTATATTCAGAGTGCTTCATATATATAATGTCATTTATAGTCTAGGCATTTAGATTGCCCATTTTGAAACCCAAGCATCTCTCGTGTGCCCTAGGTATCTTTAGACTTATTCTGCCATTATAAGTATTCACTAAATAACTGGTCAAACCTTCTCTATAGTTTGTCAGGCACCTGGCACTGGAAATTTGTAAGTTGGGCAGGTAAATAGAAGTGATCATATATTCACTAGAAACCTGAAAAAGAAACAAAAATGGAACTGATGTCTGCCCCTTGCATTCTTTCTAAATTAGATTTATCATTTCCTTGTATTGCATTCCATTTGTGCCAGAAATACTTGTAGGGCTTAGGTGACAGCAACTTCATCAGTAATTATATGATTGCAAGAATTTTCAAATTCAAGAAAAAGATAATTTTCAAATTCAAGTCTTACTTCCATTCTTTAATATAAAGGTCTTCTCTAGAGATAAGTAGCCTAAATATATTAAGCATATCAATTATAAGTAAAGTTCTAATTTTATGTTGAAATTACTTTCAGAAGCTCATATACCCCCAACAGACAAGGTTTTATTGTAATTATATTATGAGCTTCCTCCACCTTTACCCCTTTTTCCTACTTATTCTGAGATTGAGATTGCAAATTGTCAATTTGAGAGTCATCATCAAATTTGATTTCCCCTTTTTCCTACTTATTCTGAGATTGAGATTGCAAATTGTCAATTTGAGAGTCATCATCAAATTTGATTTCCAGCTCCAAACACAAAGTGGAAGATCACCAGAGCAGATGTCTGCACTTAGATCTAACCAATGAGATGTGATGAGATACAAAGAGAGGGAACCTCCTTCCAGACACCCTTGGAATGGATTTCATAGTACAGTTCTTCAGTGTGTGTCACAGAGTCCCAGGTCCCAGGGCTTGACCTGAAGGTTCAGCGTTCTGGCCTCCTTGATGTCTCCAAGGAAAGAGATAAAATATCATGGTGAGAGAGTGGAATTGAAAGTTGTTGGGTTTGAAAGCTTCTGCTGTTGGATCTGTCCTCGTGTCCTTTACGCTCCATTCAGAACCACCAGGCACAGTGTGTCTGCACACCCTGACCCACCTGCTGCCAGTCCTCCAACTCACCAGGCTCCAAATACTGATCTTCGAGATGCTATATCCAGCCTCCACCCCCTGTGTCTTCTGGTTTGAGCTTTACAAGTGCTGCTGGCAATTGTTGCTGGGTTTTTTTTCCAGGTTGTGCCTAAGGGGTACAAAATGAAGACTATTGTAATCATGGAGAAGAATTTCTAACCTAGAATCAATAATTGTGCAAATATTTCTGGTGGGCCATCCATCCACCTACTGCAGTACATAGTAATTATTTGGGAATGCAGAACCAGCACTATGTGGCAGAATGAAACCCTAAAAATATGAGAGAATGCAGAATACTTTGCCATATAGGGAAAAGGGAGTTGCGAAGATATCTGCTACAAATTCTTTGCACACTTCTAAGCAAGACTGTCCTGATGTCTGAAATTTTCAAGGATGACTACAGATGTTAGGGATAGCAGAACATTCTTAAAAGCGAGTTGAGTTATTGGGGGTGTTTTTTCCCTTTCAGAACTGCTTTATTACTCACAGGAATTGTCTCAATCACCAGTGAGAGCTAAATTACTGAATGGGGGAGGGGGAACATTGATGAAGCTGACAAATCAATGCTAATAGAATATTAAAGATTATATTACACAGAACACAAATAGTTGAGCATATTATAACCCTTTTCTTGAGCAATAGCCTTTAAAATACGTATTGATATTGTGTGTTTTCATGGTTGATGGTCCTTGTCAAAGGAAATCTACAGCTTTACAAGTTGTGCCTGGGAAAGAAAATTTGTAATCTTCCTGCCGTCAGATGATAATTAATTAAGTAGAAACCTTAAGCTCCTGCTTTTTACAAGTCTAAATCTCAGAGCAATGGTTTTCAAACAGTGTTACAAGGTACCCTTGAATTTCTTGGAAACTTGAAGAAATGAGGAGTTCCCCAGCAAGACATTTTGTAATGGCAAACAAGCTACCTTAGAAACCAATTTGCTTTCCTCTACTGATCTTCCTCAGCAATAGGTTGCTAAATGGAAGGGTTAGATGTATTCTGGTGCACACTTTCTGTTCACACTAAGGCCCAAGAATCCAGGGTTTCAGATGTTGAGTATGTGCCCTAGAACATCACCCAGAAAACTGCTGCACTAAACAGAGAGGTGTGGGAAATGATACAGATATTTGGATTATCTTGTTTTTGTATAGTTTTGTAGTTCAAATTTACACACATTTTTGTACAGCTCTCTTATTTACACATACAGCAAGCATAGTTGAAAACAGAAATTTACATAATCTCTTTTGATACCTTGTTTGTAGTGCTTTTTAGCAGTCATTCATTAAAATTTCAAAAAGAATAAAAATTCACATGAAAAAAAATTCAGAAGATGTAAAGCAGCTATGCATTTCTGAACTGACCTTCTCAGGGAGGAAGTCTGGAAGACCTGGGTCAAACAGGAATGACAAGCGATATAGTTGTAGAGCATATTGACGAATTAAAAAAAATAGCAAATCACTGGCTTTTGGTGGAATCCACCCAAAGTTTGTAAGGAGCTCAAATGTGAAATTGTTGATCTTCTAGCAAAAATATGTAACTTGATCCTGCACCAGAAGACTTGAGGATAGCCAGTGTAAACATGGCCTGGACACAGTGTAAACCATGGTGAGCATAATTAAAGATAACATTGTTGTGCATATGTAAGAACGAGCAATGCTGAAGGAGAACCAGCATGGTTTCTGCAAGGAAGCCCTGCCTCACTGAACTTCTAGTGGTCTTAGAGAATATAAACAGGCATGTGGACAGAGGTGATTCAATTGACACGGGATTGTAACAAGTCCTTCACCAAAGACTCTGGGTAGGTACTCTGTTAGAATCAGCTAACATTGTCTGAATGCACTGAATGCAGTGACCTCAAGGTCTTCTAAAACTCAAACTTCCAAGGTAGCTGGGCAGCGTGAACAATTCATTGAATTTGTAATGCAAAAGTGCCCTGTCCCACACCTAATCTGCTATTGGACTGATTCCTGTTGCTTTCCAGCACAGCCCTGACTATACCTTTTGTCTTTGGAATTTTGTACCACATAACTGGTCAAGATGAGGACCAGTCTGGTCTTGACGGACTAGTCTTCTTGTTTCTGAACCTCTACTTCATGACAGTTCTCCTATTACCTGTCCCAGGCATAGCCAAGATGTGACAATTTCCTAAGTAGTTACATGCTAATGAGTCAGTCCTCATTATCCGCTGGGTTAGGTTCCTGGAAATCTTCAGATAGCAAATTCGCAGATAATGAATTATCTATGGGATCAATGATGGGATAATGAATTATCTATGGGATCAATGAGGTTAGGTGCAAGGGGTACCTTATCTGCCTTCAGAAGAATCCATCAGAGACCCTCAGGAAGCCAGCAGAGTGCAGCAGAAAATGCCAAAAGATCTCTGAATGCTGTAGAGACCTTCACAAGGCTGCAGGAATCTTCAAAATGGCACCAGCAACTAGCATGGAGGACCCCTTAAACACGGCCAGCAGATGCTTCTGCCATCCATTTTAAAGGGGTCAGTGCTGCCATTCTGAAGGTCTCAGGAGCCTTTGGAATATCTGCATAGTGGATAATGAGGAGGCACTGATAATGAAGTAAGTAGCAATTCTGCCCCTCATAGATAAGTGAATTTGCAGATGGCGAGGATTGACTGTACCTATCCAATGATTATATTAACAAAGTAGGTTCTGTACCTCCTTAGGCTTATCAAAGAAACAGCACCACGTAGCTCCCAAACTATAATGAAAGCATCTGTTTGAAAACTAAACTTCTTGGGAGCAATTTACAACAAGGGTGATTTCAAAACAAACAAAACTTGAGATGATACAGTCCCATGAATTTTCTGTACATCCTCAGACACGGCATGTTTGAATGAGTTATTCACCAGGATAGGAAGGATGGCAAAACTCTCAATACATATATACTGTTTTCAGCTCTTCTGCACACAGAGATAACCCTCTTCAGACTGAGCGACTCCAGTACGATGATTGCAAGATTGAGAGATCATGACTCCCCTGCCTTTCAACCTTCGCAGCATTAATTATGTTCTGGCAAAAGCAGCAGGAGAGTGAATGCTGTAACCTCAGTGTGTGCATAAATGCATGATAGATTGAGGTTGTGTTGTTTGGATTGGAGTGCCAGGGTTTGTTCACACACATGCTTCAATTGCTCACCAGATCCCACTCAGCATTTACACTGAAATCTAACCACTTCATACAGTTACTGAGATGCTGCAAAGTAAGTGTGCAGGGGAAAAAAAAACATCTATTTCTTGTTATGATAAAAAAGACATCAGCCACTGCTGGTTGGAATTGGTTTGCACCCAGGATTTGTGTGCATTTGGGGTCTGCATAGAAATGTGATTAAACCTATTGCTACCCCAGGGGTACCCCTTGCACTCATTGCCCAATCCACCATAACTCTCCATGTGGTGATGCAACAGTGCCAATATAGCATTCGCTGCATCCCGCTGTGGAGTTTTGGCCTCCAGAGGCCTCCTCAAGGTAATCCTCAGTCTACGAGGACCTGCCTAGCAATATCATTGGCACAAGCCCAAGTGTGGACCGGGGAAGGTGGTTCAAACCAGGGAAAGGGTTAGGTTTTGGCGTGTGCTGCTGCTGCCACAACCCGCCTCTTCCCAGTCCTAATCTATCCTCCTCCTCATCCCTGTCACATCCCCATAGGTTTCCTCTTATCTACAGTTTCAGGTACCCACGGAGGGGGGCAGGAACCTATCCCCTGCAGATAGTAGCCTAATGGTGTTTATTTTCAGTGCTGCTGTGGTACATTCATTGTTCATGGACATTTGAGCACATATTGCCTTGAAACTCTCTGCCCATAACAAATCCACTCTTTTTTCTTTTTTTTAAAGACAGGAGTTAAGTGATTCCATTTTCTCTGAGGCTTTGTATGGCTCCTGCTCTGTAGCTTGGAATTTAGACTTTTTGATAAGTAACTTCTGTGAAAGTCTGCTTCGCTTTACCCTTTCCCTTTGCTTTCACTGAATAATTTCAACGTATTTTAAATATCAATCAATCAGTCAGTACTTGAAATATATTTCAATAAATTCATCAATGTACATAGAACTTCACAGCATAAGAAAAAAACTAAGACAGTTGCTGCCTCAAAGGACTTGCAATCTCAGTTTGATAATGAGATGGAAGAGAACCAGGAGAGGAGTTAAAATAAGGCAACATTGCAACTGGAATCTTGGAACTGGAATTAGATGCATGGCAAGGGATTAAACAGGGAAAAGGAGGTTTTAAGGAGGGTTTTGAGCAGAGCGAGAAAGGTGGTGCTATGTAGTTCTCAGACAGAATTCAAGGCATAAATAATCATTCCTGATGTCACTGGCCCATAGCAGTGACACCAGAATAAATGAAGTGATGTCATTAGCTCTTGGTCCCTGTGTTGCAAATGATTTTTTTCTGTCTGCAGCACTACTGTGATTACAATAGACTGTCCATTTCTTGTCATTTCCGATTCTCCCCTGTAATTTATCACCTTCCCTTTTGCACTGCAAGAAAAGGCACTGCTACGTTGTTTGATTTTTTCCCCCACTGTCCACCGCCCATGCCTTTTTAAAAAAGGGAAATTTGTCGCTTTGTGTCATAAGATCACCTTTCCATCAAGGTGACCCTTTTCTGCACCAGTGGAAAGTTTGAAGATGTTCGAGCAAGGGTTGCTCTCTCTCTCTCTCTCTCTCTCTCTCTCTCTCTCTCTCTCTCTCTCTGTGTGTGTGTGTGTGTGTGTGTGTGTGAGAGAGAGAGAGAGAGAGAGAGAGAGATCAATTGGTGAGTTGCATGAGCCTAAAAAATAGGTCAGAGGAATGACAGAGCCCATTGCCTGTTTTGTAATTCTAAAGTTCGTTCAATACATTAAGGAGATTAATGAGTGAAAGGGCTGGGAGCCAGCAAGGGACTGGAGAGCACCTTCTGAGGCTGGAGCGTTAATGTAATTTCATTGGCAGAACAACACAGAATACAACTACTTTCCTCTCCCCCTTTCCTTTCACTGTACTGCTTTGTATTCATAAAGCCAGCTCTGACACAACCTTTCCGGGCTGTTTGTCTGCATGACCGATACATCAGCTGGGAAATTTGTAAAGTGCCTTTTCCTCTTCCTGCCCTTCCAATATTTCTACTCCACATCAATGCACCAAATGAACAGTCACCAAATGCTGAATGGCACTGCAGATGCTCATAAAAAAAAGTCTACATGAAAAGGATGTCGTCTGTAGGGAAGAGAGACAGAGAGAGAAAAAATCATGGAGTGGCAGGACCACATCACAATTGCTCAAGTGTTATTGTATTGTCACCTTGACATTCCTAGTACCATTTCCCCCCCTAAAATCAAGTGAATCTAAATGGAATATTTCAGCTTCTGGTAGCCACCCTTGGTGTGAAGCAAAACAGTCGTGTGATGGGTATTTTAGTTTTAGAAAGGAACAAAATACTAAATAAAAAGGGAGCAAATTGCCCATGTTTAATGTTTGCTAGGCTACCACATTTCAGAACAATATTAATATAGTCATAGTATGACTATGTATAGTATAGCACAGTATACTAGTCATTGTATAGTCTAACCAGGTAGTTCTTCTCTTGTATTCTTAACCCTAATTCATTTTAAACATCAGAAGCTGCCTTGTTGCACTGACAGTTCAACTACTGAGCTTTATGATTGCACCATTAACTTTTTCAGAGCTAAGTTAGAGAATAAGTACCTTTTTTCGAACTCAAAGCCTGTGACCCTGTACAGATTTTTCTGAGAGTAAATCCCATCAACACAATGGAACTTACTTCTGCATAAACCTGTATAAAATTGCACTGAAAACCTATGATGCAGGATGACAGTGTGAGAAAATGCGTTCACAACAACATCCTTATAGATCGGTGATGGCAAACCTATGACATGCGTGTCAAAGATGACACACCACAACGTTTGGGGTGACACACTAGTGTTCACCAAAACCTGACAAAAATTGAGTTTATTTTACTTATTTTTCATTTTTTGCAATTATTTGATGTTTCTTTATAGAATACATAGCACCACACACATATTTTTTGTTTAAATAAATGAATATAAAGAACTGTTTCTCTTTTGTTTGGGAGGGGGATTGACACGCCAGCAGAGTGAAGTTAAGCATTTTCCAAAGTTTTGACACACAGAGCCCAAAAGGTTTGCCATCACTGGCCTAGACGAAACTGAACTATTAGAAAGCTGAGAATTATGAAAATGCATACAGAACCAGGGAAATTTCTAGTCATCATAGTCTCCAGAATATTGTCTAACCAGTGAGTGACCTTCTCCCCATCAATATACTGTACATATGCACACTCCTTTTTTCTCCCCAGATTTGATTTACAGCCCAATCCTGAGCTGCCCAGCTCATGTAGGAGCAACGGTAGCAAAATGGCGGCATCCCGCAGGATCTGCGGCAGCCGCTGGGGTCTCCTTGGGGAAAGGGGACATTTGTCCCCTTCCCCCAGAGAAAGCCCTGGACCCCGCAATGGAACTCCTGAGTCTCTGCTGGCCATTTTGCTGGCAGAGACTTGAGCAGCTCCATGTTGGGCTGCTCTGCCTGAGGTGGGCACAGGATCCAGTGGTGGAAGCAGGGTCCCAACTCTGCACGGGCTCAATCCTCCCCTCCCCCACCCAGCTCTGCTCCCTCCCGCCCTGAAAGCACTTACTGGTTGCCAGTGCTGCAGGTGTGCCAGCAACCCTTCCTTGTGGTGCTGAGGCCAGACGCTAATTAATGCCAGCCCAGCGCCAGCCTGCTTTCTTCCATGGTGTCACAAACATGCTTTACAGCATGTGGTATGGGCTTTTGGATTGGGCCCTTAGCCTGTTCATTCCCCTCTTCCGTACTGGAGCTGCATATGTCATATTTTATATAAAAGAAAAACATAAAAGGAACAGCAGGAAAACGGTTGATACTGATGCAAGAAACAGTAATTGCACTCGCATTCATTGTGTAGAACGTCTCACTGCTCTGGCACCATCTTTAACACGAACAGATTTGTTTCCCTGTCATCCATATATACTTCATTTCTTCCTGACTGAAGTTAATAGTCTGTTTCATTTTGTGGTGGGAGGGGGCCCTTTTGTTTCTGTAGCACAGCCCTTGAGTAATCTAATCTGCTGCGGCTCAGAATAATAGAAACGATAGAAGAAGCTGCAGTTTTGGTCTGGGAACACAGAGGGAGCTTAATCCCACTCACAGTTTGTGCTAACACTCCAGTCAGACATATTTGATTTAAAAAGTATTCTTTTTTTCTGGAAATTTCTTAAAAGGAAAACATAATGTGTAGACTTCCTGATGTAATTAGAGGAGACTTATCATCAGTAGAACAAATGACTCAGTTCTTCCACTTCCACAACTAGAGATGAAGTTATTTTCTGTTTAAATTTAACTAGATGAAGTCAGTGGAGATCCATTCTCCTAGTTGCCAGACTATTGTTTAAGAGGAAATATCACGTTGTGGCTTTCTGTATAAGTGGTGGTTGTTTTCTGCATTGTGATAGATGGCTGTACTGATCAACGGGTGGCCATCCCATTGAGTTTCATGTTCAGGATTTGAAGCCGGGAGGCGGGCTTAGCGGCCATGTTGTCAGGTGCAAAACATTGCTCATTCCAATGATTTCCAATGGGATTTCGCATGATGTTTAAGGCTTAATCGTTTACTCCTGAAGTAAAAACTTACCAAAATAACAACGTGTGATCGTGGAGAAACATCATTGGTAACCTAATTATGAGTTAATATGCAATTCCAAGGTTTAATTCCGCGTAATTTTTCTGTAGCAACGAATCACAATGATTTTACGAACCTGTGGAAAGTAATCCCATTTTTCGTCCAGCGATTTGTGCACCCATATGCAGAACACGAAGGCATGATTAAAGTGGCTGAGATTGGCTTTCACACGCGCGTTCGTCGTTCGCGGACAAGGTCACTTTCAGGCGAGGGACGGCGCCGCGCCTTGGCGCCGCGCGCAATTTTTCCTCCAAGTTCTCTTGCCTTCCCGTGGCCATATTGTCCGGTCCGGAAGCTTCAAGAATTTTGCCATTAGGGCATCTCCAGCAATTTTTTTCCTCCAAGGTACTGATGGGTAGCAGAGATTTCAAGTATGCAGGGAAATGGTACTGTATTATTTAAATGATACAGTATTATGTTACCACCTCCTTGGCTCTCCCAGGGATGTGTTCAAGTTCATGAGTTGGAATTGGGTCCTGAGTCAAAAGCCCCACGAGTTGCCTCGACTCGCAAGTCATAATGTGCAGCCGTTGCATTGACTCATGAAAAAATTTCACGTTTCTTGACTTGTGTCACGAGCCATTTCAAGAAACTAATTTTGGGCAGCAACAAAACCCCTTAAGTCTTCCTCTTCCCCTCAACCCCCACCAGCTCCCACCTCTTGGAATCAACCAACCTTGCTGTTGCTTTTTGAGTGCTGTTGAAGATATGTCACCGTTCTGTTGGACACTATACCTGGTGAAAGCTATAGTTAGATAGTCCCATCAAAAAGTATTTGTCTTTGGAGCTCTGTTTTTGAAAAAATGGACACATGATAATACCTGTTGAAGTCTTCAGTTTAGAAATAGATTCTGTCTTTGGAAATAGATTCTGTCTTTGGCTAAGTGTGTGTCAGTAATGCTAAAATGAACAACTTTTTTGTTACCTATAATAGTTGTAAAGCTACTTTCCCTCCCCTCCCCTTTTGATATTTCCCACTGTCTTTTTAAGAGAGAGTGGGGGGATTCACTGCAGGAGGGAAAAAAAGCAGACACAGCAGAAATCTAATAATTTGAGTGCGACAGCAGTAGTACAACAAGGTGTATTTCAGCCAAGCTGTGCAGGGTCAGATGTGAACATGGTATGGTGAGGGTACCCAGTTGCTGAATTGTTTTTTAATACATTTTTGCTTGATGCAGAATTTGTTACCATGATAAGTTAGCGTTCGTAAGCTGCATGGGACAGGGACCTGTCCTCTCGTTGGTTTTTGAAGCACTATATATGAATGACAGTAACTTCGACAACCAGCATTGCACTATTTCTTAAATCAGGGTTATTATCCCGGATTTGGTGCTCTTAGCTGCAGTTTGTTACAGGCAGTTTGTTGCTCATGTGCTCCTTCTCATTGTCTTAATTTTTCATGCTAATTGAAAAGCCAGATTCACACACCCCTCTGTGCTTCCAAATCTTTGATTTTTTTTTAAAAATACAGATTGTTAAGAGATAAATAGAGGGGAAAGTATCCTTGATTATTGTGGGGTTGGCAAAGCAAGACGGGTCTGCATGGCTTTGGATCTTGGGAAAAAGGAGAAACGATGGGCAAGGAAAGTAGCTGTTTTGGAGATGTTGCCCTGTAGTGCTACAGCTTCTCATTAAGATCAGTGGCCCTCCATTTAATTAGCATGAGATTGGAGGGAGTAATCACACTGCTATGAATAGTGGATTTTTCATCTTTTGGACCAGCACAATCATGTGCAGTTTTATTGCTTATGGGGGGGGGGATGGGACAACAACAATCTCATCCTTCACTTCAGATAGCAGAATGTCTTGAGCCAACGCTGGCTTACCGGACCACATCCCAGTCGTTCCCCCCCCCCCACCTCCTGCAGCTACATGGCATATTCCTTGAATAGAATGATAAACCCAGCTTGTGGCCCTCACCTCCACCCTTTAGTCAGCTCTGTGCTAGTGAAAGAACAAGCCTGATCTCTACACTGGGGGTAGAACGCTTGGAATCCCTTTGATGTGTTTCCAGGGAACATTTCCTCACAACAAGGACAAGGTACAAGGAAACGTTTTCTTCTGCTGTGTTTTATATACAAGGGCTCCAGCCATGTGTATACTTTTTCATAAATCAAGTCTAACGTCAGCCTTCAGCAGGATGGAAAAAATTAAGTGCTCTTGAGGATAATATGGTATTTGTCTCTGAGTTTGTAATGTATTGTATTAGATTAGGATTGGGACACATCCTCCCTTCAATTACCCAGCCTTTCTTCCAGTGCAATCTACTTTGAAGCTTTGTATTCATCTATGTCACCTAATCGATCCTGCCAAATGTGGTCTCTGGTATTTTTCACACCATACCACAGTTTCAAAATGTAAGATCTGTGGCTCTGGGAAAAACAAAATAAATACAGGTGGATTATCCCTTATCCAGACATCCAAAATGTAGACCATTCCAAAATGCAGACATTTTTGTCTAAGACTTTTAAAAAATGTTTGTTGTGTGAACACTAGAAGGTCTTTTGCTCATTCCCATGTACAAGCTGTAAGTTCTATTCTCTGCTCTGTGGTATGTGCCATTGTTGAAAAATGCCCAAGAAGTCAGCAGACATACAAATGGGTAACAGAGCCAGAGGAATATTTCTCATTACATTTAAGCAATTATTCTGAAATCCAAAATCCAGACCAAGCAGTATGGATAAGGGATAATCAATGTGTACAATGATATTATTATTAGCGCTAATATCTACATATATAATACTTAAAATCAATTATCTGTGTCACATACCTTTAAGAAATGTTAAGTCTCTCTCTCTGATCCTAGGTTGTGATGAGCTGCAAGAGAGATGGGGGCTAAGAGGGTGAAGATAAGAATATGGCAAAAAACATGGTGTTGTTTATTTTTTATTTATTTATATACCACTTTTCTAAAATTTAAAGCAGTGTACATAGAAAATTTTAAAACCCATTAAATTAAAATTAAAAAAAACATTTACATAACTTTTTTTTTAAGAACAACACCATTATAATAATGGTTTATAAAGGATGTATAAAGCATGGCAACCTCCCCAAAATGGATAAACATTATTACAAGTTGATCAATGTTTTCTTTAAAACAACTGGAGTAGTGTATATTTCTCCTGCCAATTTAGCAGTTCAAAAGCACATAAAATGCGAGTAGATCAATAGGCACCACTTTGGTGGGAAGGTAATGGTGTTCCTTGCCCCTCGGCGTATAGTCATGCTGGCCACATGACCACAGAAGCTTGTCCTCAGGACAAAGACCGGCTCTTCGGCTTAGAAACGGAGATGAGCACCGCCCCCTACAGTCGGTCATGACTAGACCATTTGGTTGTGGTGAAACCTTTACCTTTTATTTATATTTCCACTAGATGAGTTATTGATGGGAAGTGGATATCATTGGGATAATTTTAGGGAATGAGGTCCATGCTTTCTCTTGCATGATGCAATCCTAAACTGCGTTAGGCCGGCATAAACTAAGCCAGCAAAGTTTAGCCAGCACAAGGGATACTGTAAAGTATGTTGGGACCACTCTTGGAGTCAGAGAGGCCAGCACACAGACATGAGCCATCCTCCCTGACTCCAGGAGTAGTCCAAACACACTTTATGGTGGCCCTTGTGCTGGCCAAACTTTGCTGACTTCTCTTATGCTGGCCTAACTCCAGTTTAGGATTTTACTCTCATTAGGATTTGGCTAGTTACTATTGTGGAACCAATTCCCGGAGCGCAATCCTATCTTATGCTGGCCTAGTAAGGCCGACATAGCAGGGCCATATCCACAGGCCCATTCGGAGGCGGGAGCAGCAATGTGCAGGACAAGGGGAGGTTTTCCCCTTGCACCCGCGTAAGCCCCTGTCACCCATATGGGTTTGCTCGGATCTGCGCCAGCAAAATAGCAGGTGCAGAGGAACGTGCACAGGAGCAGCCCAAATTGGGGCCGCCATGGCCTGGAACCGGCGTTAGGATATGGCACTATAGCCGTCCTGCGTCACAACCACATCATAACCGCTATCTCTGCCCACTGCGCCACCCAGTTACGCCCCCGGTACACCTCTGGAACGCCCTCGCGAAGGTCCTGCGCCGATCGAGCAATGCCAGCGCTCAACTGGCACATGGCCGGCGATGCCAGCAGTCACAGCGGTGCTCGAGCGTTGGCACTGCCACTTGCGCTGGTTGAGCGCCATAGCGCCGGCACGGACGCGCTTTATGGCACATTTGCGACAGTATTTGGCCGCGCAAGAGCACAGTGCCAGCGCTAAGGGGGGTATAGGATTGCACTGCCAGTGTCATTACCAGTCATACTATGCGCCTTGAGCAGCCATTTTGGAGCCGCTGCCAGAGCCAGCAACCTGCTCTGGATCAGGTAAGCCAGAAGATGGATTTGTGGGCAGGGAGGAGGAGGAACTGGGTGTTTCAGGTGAACAATGGTGGCAATGGTGCAGGCCTGATCTTATTCCCTCTTTCAAAAACCTCTGCCCCTTTCTCTCCCTGAACACATGCCACCAAAATAAGTGGTGTATGTCTGAGGAGACCCATAGGTGGCCTGAAATAAAGTAAAACATTTTTTTCTTCTCTCATTTGCCTTTGGATTGGCTCCCCCCCACCCTGGATGCAGCATGCTACTTTTTAGTGTAGCTGCATTGGTGGTGGTGATGGGGGATAGGATTGGGGCCAAAGACCCATCGAAGACCATTCAAAGACCCATTCTCATCAAAGGTGTGCTGCCTTTGATGAGAATTACCATCTTGTCACTAATACATTAACACTGTGAGTCTTGTCAAAGATGTACTTAGGTCCCTCTAAGCTCAGAGCATGCAGGCCAGAAGGTGTGATTGGTAGGCAGGCAGGCATACATGAACCTCAGCACCTCTCTTTTTAGGAATTAAACATTAGCTTGGAAAAAAAATAGAGGACGTCTGACAATCTGGAAAAGGCAAAAGGCCATCATCTTCCCTTAGCCTTTGACTAGGCTGTAGGTAGTTCTTATTGCTTTGCAATGAATTAAATTGGACAATTTGCCCCCTGTCAGTTCAAGCATTATACTTTTTCTACTCAGAGTTCAAACCCCCTTGCATGAATTGAGTCAGCACAGCTATTGCAACTGTTATAGTTATAACTTTTGCTGTAGATAATTAGAGTTTATGGCTAAAGAGTGCTATTTATACTAATGCGTTACTGGATCATGAGTAGTAGTTAAAACACTTGTTTGCAATGAGTAAATATTCAAGTATGAAATACTGGTTGGCTTATGCATACAGAGGGCATCCAAGGCACATAATGCCCTTTGTTTCTAATGCCAGGACCCCGCTTTGCATTTCAGTGCACTGAAGGAATGTGTGAGCAGCTCTCCCTCAACTAGTGGGGCTACTATGAGTGGAGTGCAGTGCCAGGTCCTTCTCAGGGCAGAATCCAAGGCCTGACATTGGGCCGATACTAGCTGCTAGCACACTCATGCCAGTGCTGCTGCCACTGGGCCAACATTAGCAGCAGCATTGGCCAAACAGCGCCAGCCGAAGCTAGTGGCGTGACGCTCCTGTGCCAGCCAATTTAGGCTGGCGCAGGGGCAATTCTGGGTGGGTGAGGGTGGGCCAGGAGACATGCCAGCCTGGTGACGTGGGTGGAGCTGGGATGCAGCCACGCGGCCCCCACAGCACAGCGTCATTAGTCCTCAAGCAGCTTGAGGTCTGATCCTCCCCATTGGCCTGCTGGGCTCTGATTCACTGTAGGCGGCTCCTTGTCTTTGGGAAAGATGATACGGGAATATTGAATCTGAACCAAATGTTTCCCACGTTTGCTTTTTGGCTCAAAAGTAGTGATTTTGCAGGTTTTGAAAACCTGTGGTTTTTCATAGGAATGAAAGCTCCATTCCACTTGTTTGTGTGTCTGCTCACATCCACTTTTGCTTTCTTTGCTGGTGCTTGGGCAGCCATTTAAATCTCTTTTCAATATATGAAATTGTTTTATACTGAGTGAGACCATTGGTCATTACTGTCTATACTAGCTCAAACCTCTGCTGTGAGCTACAGCCTTAGCCTGTCTTAATAATCTATATATTGGATGTGATGAAGAATGATGCCATATAGCAGTAGTTCCCAGTCTTCCCAGCACTGTGACCCACCTCATCCTCCATGATTCCATGGCCAGAATGACTTACCAGGCACTTGGTCAAATCCAAAGTTACTTCCAAAAACCGGAAGTAGCTTTTGGATATTCCAGCGGCCCATTTTGAGGCCCGTAGAGCCAATGGAGTGGGGTTGCTGGCCTGGCGTGACACGGAACAGGCCTCCAAATGTGCCTGGTAAGTCATTCTGGCCAGCAGTGTTGCTAGGCTGGCATCCCCTCTTCTGGAATGGCTCTAATTTGGAGCCAAACGCTCCTGGGGCGGACAGGAACTGCCGACAGCACATGCGTTCACAACCCACACTTTAGGAAATTCTGCCAAATAGTCAAGCAAATCTGGTTATTTGCTGATGTGACTGGCAGAGCAGTCCTGTTGTTGATGTAACGTTGATGCAACGTTGTTGTGTCGGTGCTATGTCGCTAGCGTCAATGTGGCGGCGCCGAGTGGCACCCCCGTGACAGCGCTAGTGCTCTCAGGCTGACGCTACAAATAGCACCTGCCTGACAGCGCTGACGATGAGCCTCCCTCATGCCGACTGAAGGGAAGGGTTGGGGGCGGGACTTGGCGACTCCAGGATTTGGCCATACAGCTGAATCCAGTAACCACCTGGGATGCCACACAGCCCCAATTCGGGCCATGCGGTGTCCTCAGATGTGCTCCTGCTAAACAAGCGCACATCTGAGGAGTGCATAGGGGAGCGAACATTCCCTTGCTGTGGGGAGGCTCGAGCCTCCACTACGCTGCATTGGATTTGGCACTGATTAGCTGGCCTTGCCAATCCAGTGCAGTATAAGATTGTGCTCTGAGAGTAAAGACAGTCTTTCATGTACAAGTTTCACAGACAATCCTGGACAAAAAGCAATCACAAACAGCCAGGAATCTTGACAGCATCTGGGGACCTTTTGATTCTGATTAAAGTTTTTTTTTGTGTGTGAAACAAGTAACCCCCCTTTTGGTTAAGTCCCTAGTGTAAACACTAATCACGTTCTTATCTTGTCATCAGGTATAGGGCAAGTTTTAATCATTGATCCAACAACTTGATTGTCAAGTGTCAAGGCCATATTCCATAAACCTCCCCTGTCCCATAAATATCACAGGACAGTGTCTCCAACCTCTTGACACCCAAACATTTGCCTACGTATTTCAATCCTTTCTGTTATGGCTTTCCTTTACTGAGACCACAGGACAAAATTTGTTGCCTGTTAAATCTATTGCTGTAAGACGTCTTATTGTAGCAAATTCACTGTTGTCTCTGAATGGATTGCCCAGTGTGATCATTTACAACTGTACAACTGCAGCTGGGATAGGGTCCATAAAACACCAGTTTCTCCTAAAAGCACTAAAACATGTGAACCAAAGGAAAGTCTTCAATGTAGACGGGCCGTTATTCATTGCTAAGCAGTGTTGTGTTTATTTGGCAGGCAGTTGAGGTGCAAATAGGGGTGTTTGGAAATAAACAGGAAGTGACAAGTGTTATTTGCAACGGACCAAGGCACAGATGCTTACTCATGAGTAAATGCATAATGTGGCTCAGGGCGCAATCCTACCCAGCGCCAGAATGGCAAGGCCGGACGGCCAGCTCCATATCCGGCGCTGAGTTGGGGAGGTAGGAGCCTCCCCGCGGCAAGGGAACATGCCCTTACCATAGGGGAGGCTCCAGCCTGGTCCGAATTGGGGCTGCGCAGTCTCCCAAATAGGCATAGGATTTGGCCTTATGGCCGAATCCTGGACCCGGCCACGTCCCGCCCACATCCTGCCCTCCTCCCGCCAATCCCAGAGCCATTCCCGTCATGGTACCTCCCTTGTGCCTGCCGGCTTTGGCCAACGCAAGGGAGGCACTGCATGGTCCCATTGCCTTGGCGCCGACACAGGGGTGCCGATCGGCACTCCTGTGTCGGTGCTAAGTACGTAGCATTGACACAACCCTGTTGCGTCAACACTATGCAGGTTATAGGACTGCACTGCCCGTTTCACTTTTCAAAGGGCTCAATGCATTTTCCTCCTTAGTGATCAGCTTATCAGTTTCAGCTTTGTGACCCACCAGCAATCATGTTGTGACCCTCAGTTTGAGAAACCCTGGACTACAGTACTGCAAGCCAACTATTGGCTTGCCAAACATTTCTCTATCTTGCCTTGATCTTTACATCACATATCTTGAAATATTATTTATTTCTGCTCCCTAGGCCTTTCTTGCTGGGACTTAGTATTTCCATTACGTCTCAATTGATAAAATCTTGCTGATTCCCCATTTTAAATATCTGACATGGCCAGGAGAATTGGGCTTTGAGCCCTCTGGATATTGGCAGCAAAAGCTCAAATCAATTCTCCAACCAGTGCAAATAATCACATTTGGATTTGAGAGCTGCACCAAACCCAGTTGAAGAAGAAGGATAAGGGCCATTTTATAGATTGTATTTTGTACCTGGGCATAGAGGAATGAGTACAATATAGTGTATGCCACAGGGATATAGAAACCACCACTGTAGTTTATAAAATACATGTGATCAGGTTCTATTTCTTTCATGATTGCATATATTATACATGATGTATAAAATAAATGCCTACATGTATATGCTATTCAGAACTAACATGCTTCATGTACATGTTGTACTATGTATTTGACCAGACTAAAAAGTAGCTCTGAAGCTTAGTTAGATAACCAGAAAGTCACATAATATATTTACAGTGTTTAGGGCAATCAGCTGAACTTGAAGCAAGCAACTGCTAATTGGCTATGACTAGGTCTTTTAAATTGCATTTATGAGAAATTTTGATTGATAATTCAGTTATAGGAACATCTAAAGATACATGCAAAAAATCATTTTGATTTGGTCAGTTTCTGGTTTGGAGCAGAGAGAGAGAGAGAGAGAGAGAGAGAGAGAGAGAGTGTTAAGGAATGAGTATGCTTCTTGATAGCTCTTGAAGAGCTTCATCCTCAAGTGTTCCAGAAGGCACCCGCTGACCATAGTAAAAAAGATAAAAACAGAGGCTTGAGACTTCTCTCCCCCTCCCCTTAATTAATAAATTAATATTCTATTAATTAATAAATATTCTACTCTGATTACTATCTGGCTGATCGGGCCAGCTTTCTCATGAAGCAGCCTAAAATGCTCACATTAAGTGGTGAGTTGTGGTGGTGGTGGTGAGCTGGGTGGTGAGCTGACAAGCACCTCATACCTGTCTGGCCCACTGCTGCTGGAGGCCCTTTGCACCCCAGACTTTTTCCCACTTCCTTGCTGAGAGTTACAGCGCAATCCTATACCCCCCGTAGTGCTGGCGCTGCGCTCTTGTGCCGGCTGAACGCTGGTGCGAACATGCCGTAAAGCGCATCCGTATCAGCACTATGGCGCTCAGCCAGCGCAAGTGGCAGTGCAAATGCTTGGGCGCCGCCACAACCATTGGCAGCACCAGCTGTGTGCCAGTTGAGCGCTGGCGTCACTTGGTCGGCACAGGGCCTCCACAAGGGCATTCCGGGGGGCGTAACTGGGCGGCGCAGCAGGCGGAGATGGCGGTTATGATGCGGTTGTGACACAGGATGGCCGTAGTGCCATATCCTAATGCCGGTTCCTGGTCATGGCAGCCCTGGTTCGTGTAGCTCCGGTGCACGTTCCTCTGTGCCTGCTATTTTGCCGGTGCAGATCTGAGCAGGCCTATAAGGGGGCTTACGCAGGTGCAAGGGGAAAACCTCCCCTTGTCCTGCACGTTGCTGCTGCTGCCTCTGAGTAGGCCTGTGGATATGTCCCTGGTATGTTGGCCTTACTAGGCCGGCATAAGGTAGGATTGCGCTCTTAGATTTGAACTGGGCTGCAGAAGAAGTGGGCAGCCTACTAGGGCCACCTTTTCCACTTTTCCTTCCCACCCAGCTGCTTAGCCAAGTGAGCCAGGAAATGGAGCAGAGCCCCCTTCCCTGCTGCTGTTCTTGGCACCACATCCTCTGTGCAGGCTCTGATTGAAATGAACAGAAAGAATGGGGCATGCTGGGTGCCAAGGAAGGAGGTTGCACCCACAGCAGGAGGGAGTTTGTTCAATTGGGGGGGGGATGTAGCAGTCACATCCCTAGCCTGCCTGCCACCTGGGGGCCAGGGAGCAGGCTGCCGCCGCCCCCACTCACCTACTATGCTCCTGTGCCTCACACAACATCCCTGCCCTTCCAAAAGAAGTTACAGCCTTTGAAGGCTTTTAAGCAATACTTCCAGCCTCCAAATGCTTCAGGTGGCCTCTGGAAGGCCAGGGATGCTGTGAGTGGTCCTGCCACACAGGGGCATTCCCCCCCCCCCAGCTAATGGCAGGACTGCCATTGGGAAGTGGTAATTCAGGGCTACTGCAGGCAGCACCCCAGTATTGGCCAGCTCTGCTAGCTGATGTATCAGATGCCTAAATTGGGCTGAGCTAGCAACACCCCCAGCTCCATTTTATATAGAAATCTTTTGTTTGGGGGAGGGGATGAAGGCTAGTGTTCTGTACAGATAACTTATTATTATGTTAGTCATGAAGAACTCTTGGCACAGAAAATTGGCTTGAAAATCTAGGCTGAGAAGTAAGCCATAAGGCTTTCTACAGTATTAGTGCAAGGACTGAATTGCCTGTGGAAAATATTACTAGTTCATTGGAACAAAAAGAAAATGAACAGGTTTCATACCCTTTCTGGCATGGCACTTGTAAATCCAGGGCTCCTGGACTGAAACAACTGTAGACACTGATAGGGAGGTGTATTGAATGATTTACAAGATCCCGTATATACCAAGACTGTTAGGTCTTGGAATGAGATAAAAGAACCAGTTCAAATAACTGGAGGGCTCTAAAATCACCAGAAGTTCTTTGGCAGCAAGTTGCACTCTCCAAACCCCATTTTCTCATTAATACTAATGCTGCTACTCATGGTATTGCATGCAAAGAATAAGTGCAATAGTTATGGTTTATAAAATGCATTGTAAACATCCCAGAGCAGCAAGAGAGGTCTGTAGACAGAAGCAGGAATCCACTCCTGCTAATCTGTATAGCTAATACAGGTATAGAAGTGCAGCTGGATATTCACCTGCTTGGCAATAGTCATTCAAGTCTCAAAATCTGGTGACTGTGCAAACCCCCCTCCTCTGAGTAATTTGACTTCACTGGCTACCTGCGTTGGCACTTGCAGATGGAGTGTTTGCGCTTTTGCACAGGTGCAGTACATCTGCTGTGGTGCTTTTGCAGAGATGCAACAGTGCTGAACAGGCGAGAACTGGCTGTTTTGTTCTATGCATGTTCCAGATAGACTTCTGGAATAGAACCGGTATGTATGTTCAATCAATCAGTCAATCAACCAACAGGTATTTATATACCGCTTTTCAACACGAAGTTCACAAAGCGGTTTACAGGCAACTAGTAAGAATAACAACGTTAAATGGCTCCTTATCCCAAAGGGCTCACAATATAAGAAAAGGCAGACCACCAGCAACAGCCAGTAGAAAGACTGTGCAGGGGTGAAGAGGGACAATTACTCTCCTCCTGCTAAATATAAGAGGAACACCACTTGAAAAAGTGCTTCTTGCCCCATTAGAAGGTATGTTGAGCTTAGTGTAGTCTTATTGAAACAAATGTTGCCTTCTCTCAACATGTTCTCAGATATTTCACCTTTCACGAGTTCAAAAATTTCAAGGATGTGTCAAGATTTGCTTTAGTTGGAGTTTTGGCAGTGCCGGACTCCAAGGTAACTGTGTGGTCACGTTTCAGAAGAACTGTGTGGGAAGAGAGTCATCTTGAGCACAAATGGAACAAGAATCTTGCATTAGTATTGGGTCATGATGCGCCTGCTTCTTGAGGTCATAAATAACAGCCTTTTATTTAGACTTCAGGGCTGTTAGTCTTTCTCTCTTCTATCAGTATAGAATTGACTTTCAAGCTGCTCAGAAAATTGAGCTCTCCTTCCCACCTGTTTATATGTTTCTCTGCTTGTGGAAAGAATAAATGAAAAGCCTTGCAAAAACCGTTTCCTTCTCTACCTTGCAAAAACATTTACTTCAGTGCTGCTGCCTGGCATAGACTGTTACTGTGCAGCTAAAAGATGGCCTATAATTAAATGCTCATATGCTGTCAAAACAATAACAGTTACAAAACGCTTCAGCCACTAACTCATTGGAGGGTGAGCAGTGGGCAAAATGACTCCAATATTTGTAAGGAATTCAGAATCCCTTGAGAGAATGTTAATACAGAAGCAAACTAATAATGATTAGTTTTTGATCTGTGGTGTGGCTGGACGATACCAATTAGGGTTAGTGGTTCTCAAACATTTTAGCACCAGGGCATGTCTTACCCCTATTTTGTTGTTCCAGGCACTGCCTAGGCCAGTGGTTCTCAAACCTTTTAGCACTGGGACCCGCTTGCCTGCCCATGTAAGCCGCGTTGGGCATTTGCTTCGGCATGAGAAAGGCAAAATATAAATTCTTCAAATAAATAAATAAATAAGAGCACAATCCTAACCTGGAGTTAGGCTGGCACACATTTAGGCCAGGATAGTTTGGCCTGCACAAGGGACACTGTCTGGACCACTCCCGGAGTCAGAGAGGCCAGCACATAAACATGCTTTACAGTGACCCTTGTGCCAGCCAAACTTTGCTGGCCTAACTGTTCTGGCCTAACTCCAGGTTAGGATTTCACCCTACGAGTGTGTTGTAGGGCATTCCAGCCAAAGCTAAACACATTACAATCTCATTCAGTATAACTGAAGGGTCAGGTGCATGCTTAACTCTCTCTAGCTGAAATCATTGGGACTTCAACATGCTTAACAACTCATTGATTTCACCTGGGAAGAGAACAGCATGGGATTTCTATGAGTTCAACTTTGACTGCAAGTGTATACACACTTTCCTGGGAGTAAGTCCTATTGAACATAATGGGATGTACTTCTGAGTAGATGTGCATAGGATTGCACTATTTGACTGGTTTGTACTCATTGTCTCCAAGGGCCAAATTAGATAAGTCCAAGTTCCGTTATTACAAAGGCCCACAAGATTTGGGAAGTAGTGTTCTAGGAGAGAATGTTTAACCCTTTCCTCAT
>JAJKFI010000051.1:2914398-2945851 GCA_029204185.1 Lerista edwardsae | reverse complement strand
GGGGGGGTGTCACTTACCTGTTTTGTGTGCCTGCTTGCAACAGCTCGACGGCACTATACCAGCGCTGCAGAATGCTTTGCCACCACGATGCTGTTGGTGGTTGGCAAGTGCTGGCCCATGAAAAGCCCCCCCCTCAGGAAGCCTACAACACACCCATAGCATGCAGCAGAGCCATCTAAATAGAAGCAAAAAAAATTAGAGGAGGACCCTGGAATGTGTTTGAGGAGCCAGATCCCATAACCCACCCACCCGCTTGGCTATGCTCCAGGCACAAATGCAGTAACAAGAAGAGCTTTCGTTGATGAGTTTCTGCCTGTCATGCTGCTGTTAGTAGCACAGGAACCTTGTCAGAGAAAAAGCAAAAACTTGGATTGGAATCCTATGCACTGTTACCTGGGAGTAAACTAACTCAATGGGACTTATTTCTGGGTAGATGTGCATTGAATTGGACCCTTAGACCTATTAGTAATTTTTGTCAAAACACTGAGTTGTAACTTCTTACTGGCAAGCCTGGCACATTCAATCTTGCTAAAAGCAAATTTTTAAGTGGGGAAAAATCATTAAGTACTGGCACCATTCTGGGGAAATTATTATTATTATTCCCCAAGCTGTTAGTTTCCCAAACCATGTCTTAAAAAGCTTCTAATAAAACACATTTTGCAAATTCCCATCTCTATTGTAAGGCCATATTCTCTTATTCTTCTGAGAGAGCATGCAATGCTACACTGACACTATCCACATAATCCCCACATCTGAGTCAATATTGTTGTCCTTCAAACAACCATCAAATCTGTATGGTTTGCTCCCCTGTGGATCGTATAAATGCCTGTCAGGTGGGAATGACCCTCGGCCCAGCTCCAATGTAAAGGTTTCAGCAGTTTTGCAAATCCATGCTATCATTTGCTCGAAGAAATAAACCCTCTCGACAAACAGCCAGGTATGGGTTCTTATTTAGGAAGGCAGTGTCTAGTGCAGCGCTTCGGAACCCAGAAGTGAATGGTGATGGCACATTTCATGGCATGCAATTACATAACTACCGTTCACTTCCAGGTTCAGAGGCCTGCAGCGACCCAACAAATGCTGGTAAGAGGTTCTGGGTGGGGAAGAGGGCTTTTCTAAGTGTGTCAAAACCACATGCAGGAGCTCTACCCACTGTATAGAGCCTCCTGCTGTCGTTTGCAGGGTTGTGTCACCGTCTCCCTGCTGGACGGTAATGCCCCAGTGAGTATGAGAAACTCTGGTCTAGGGTAAGGCAGGAGCTCAGCTCATGGGTCAGTCAACACTGGAAGCAAGTAACTGGAGTGGCAGGTGGCCATAGGAGCCAAAAGACTACGGCTCACAGCTACCCAAGAAATATAGATTGCCTGAAAATCTAGGTAAAAAGCCAACCTGAATCAGAGTATCATGGAATTATCATCAGTGGTGTGAACTTGCTAGAATTTCCAAAACAAAGAAGGAGATTTAGGACTTGGGTAAGTCAAGGGCAGTGTTGAGTGAACAAAAGAAAAATTTGGTATCCCGTAGCCCTAAACACTGCGCTGTCGGACTGATTGTTAAACCCTTGGAGCCTTTTATATGGGTGCAGGTTTTCCATCTGTGAAGCAATTAATTACTATGGTCTACTGCAGCTGATATACAGTTCAGACAGTGTATGATGGATAGAAAGACTTGCACTGTCACAGATAGAAAGACTTGCACTGGCAGAGACATTTGAGGCATTGTTATAGACAGCCAGTTTGTTCAGGAGAAAACTAGATTAGAACAGAAGTGGGAAAGCTAAACTCGAACTCAGCAGAACAGGAAAGTAAGGTAAAGGTAAAGGTGAGAGAATCACATCCCTATGTGATTTCCCTATGACCGAATGGTCTAATTGTGACCGACTGTAGGGGCGGTGCTCATCTCCATTTCTAAGCCTGTAGAGCCAGTGTTTGTCCGAGGACAAGCTTCCGTGGTCATGTGGCAAGCATGACTATACACTGTAGCATATGGAACACCGTTACCTTCCCACTGAAGTGATCCCTATTTATCTACTCCTATTTTTAGGTGCTTTCGAACTGCTAGGTTGGCAGAAGCTGGGACAAGTGACGGGAGCTCACTCCGTCACATGGTCTTGAACTCCCAACCGTCCAGTCAGAAGGTTGCACTGGTTCAATTCCCTTTATGGTGCTGGGTATAAGTATTTCATTCATTCATTCATCCATTCATTCGTGTTCACTTTAGTATTACTGACACACACTTAGCCAAAGACCGTTTCCGAATTGAAGACCCCAGTAGGTATTAATTAGGTCTATTATCCGTCCCTTTTTCAAATACAGATCTCAGAAAACAGATTCTTTTCTATGGGACTATCTGACCATAGCTTTCACCAGGCATGGAGTCAGACAGAACAATGACACATCTCCAAAAGCACTGTCTTCTAGTATTTGGTTCCATGCACATGCAGTCTGTCAGGCAAAAGGGTTACAGTATATATTTATTTATGTGAATAATTTATATCTCACCTTTCCCATGACAAACCAAGGCAGCTTATATGAGCAGGCTAGTCTAAACTACCATTTTTCAATGGAGTTTTTACAAATATACAGTATTCCGTGATTCACCGAATCTTCAGTCCCAGATGTAGCCTTCACAGTGTGATTCTCTCATCTGGCTGCATACCATCGAGCTTCAGCAGGCAATGTAAGTCAAGCCTGGACAGGTCCTCAAGGTCGTACTCTGTTCTTTTGCCGTCTGGCCTTCTCACACATTCCCACACTGGCTAATCGGCTCCACAGTGTCTCCGTTCTGCCACAACAGGTATGGCATCTTGTCATAGCCTGGCATTCTATCTTCCATCCAAAAACAATACCACAGATTCTCCTGCTTAGCTTCAGGTGGTACCAGCAGCTCAACCATCAGTCCACATCTCCTGTTTTTGTGCCTGTATTTCAGTATCTCAGTAGTCCATTGTGTTCTTCTCTATCATCACTGTATTAAAACTGGCTTTAGATTTTCCCCACTATAATTGTATTCAATGATAGGTTTTATGTGAGGTCCCAAAATGGATTTGTTTTGTTAGCTTTTCTCCTCTGTGGCATATTAATGTTTTAATTACCAAAATTATAATATTACCTCAACACTGAAAGAGAGAAGAGCAAAGGGACAAGTACTGTCTATATGCAACAGAATGCACTACCAACCTTTAATTTGTTGATAACATGATTACTTAAGACACTATTATAGCTCACATTATCATCTCTGATCTCATCTATAATGAAATATAAGTGCTTAGGGCAGCTGGCAGGACTGGATCCTGTGACTATATGTGGAAGGGGAGGAATAACTAAAAAAAATTCAAGCACCATCCTCAAGCAAGCTTTATTTGGGGATCTTTCTGCAATTAAGCCTTAAGGCCTGATACGTTTTGTTTCCTTTCCACGAAAAGGGAGTGGAAATAGAATCTAACTTGAACTTAGCCCAAGGAAAACAATTTTGTAAGCAGCATTTTAATCATCCAGAAAATTTCTCATGGCTCCAAAGAGCAGCTTTAAATAGGAACTGTTTCTTCAGCCATTAGATGCTTCTCTCCAACAAAAGGGCTAAACAGAACAAACAGAGATGACACATCATTCTGGAAATTTCAACGTAAAATAAAAAGAAAACCATTTAATTAATTTTTAGTAAAAGTAAATCAATAATGGGGAAGGGCTATCACAAGAAATCTACAGTGGGTTCTGACCATAACTGTGCCAGGTGCTTATCACTGATAGCAAAGAAAAATCCTTGCATTAATTAATATTAGTCAAAATCTTCATGACCATATTCATAATACAGTACAAAAGTAGAGAACATATGCGTGTTTCACCTTCCCCTGTCCAAATACAGTACATGCATCTTCCTGTTTATTTCATTGGTGTCAGACATATCTTCTCTTTCATTCATTATGGACATTGAATCTTACTGGAAAAAATGTTTTTTAAGGCACCCATTTTCATTAGTTTAGGAAGTTGATTGTGTTGACTTTGGGTTTTTCTCAGGTTGGACAATGGAATTCATACATGCAGTTTGTTTCAACTTCCATTCCTTATGCATTAGCTTGCCTGCCTGCTACCTTCCAAGCAAGTGCAGCCCAGTAGACATTAACATTTTCTAGCCCTTACAGGGTGCAATCCTAACCTGGAGGTAGGTCAGCATAGTCAGGCCAGCAAATTTTGGCCGGCACAAGGACCACCGTAAAGTATGTTTGGAAAGTATGTAAAGTACGCATTCTTGGAGTCCAGCACACAGACGTGCATCATCCTTCCTGACTCAGAGAGTGGTCCAAATGTGCTTTACAAACTGTAAACTGTGCTGTCCTAACTGTGCTGTCCTAACTCTAGGTTAAGATTGTGCATAGGAAAATGTGAGTACTGCACACGTTTTACAGAATACATTTTGCTAAATATTTATGACTTTTTTTGTACATGGCTTTTTGCACTTGAGAATCAATTCTTGTACATGCAGGCAACATCTCTGTGAAAGGGGTAAGTGTGCATCATTGTTCAGTGACAGCAAAAGATTCGCAAGAGTAGCCTGGTCTCTTCAATGCTTGTGTGTATCTACTTATGTGAATGTAGCTGGGAAAGCCTTGTATTTATGCACATAAATAGGACCACTATCACCTTACTATGCATCCTAGAGTCACTGATGACAGTGTGCACCATGGCTGCTGTCTCATGCCCAGTGCTATCTACTGGACTATTTAGATCAGTGTTTCTCAAAGTGTGCTTCTAGGAGCCCTAGATCTCCCTCAGACCCCTTTAGTGCAGCATCTGGGGACTACTACTAGTGATATTCCTGTATTGACTTTTTTGGTCAGGTTTAATGGCTGACAACTCTATAGCTTCCCTCTTTCCCTGAATGCTTGTTAACACTATTTCTGTTCTTTATGCATTAATGGTTCTGAACTATTTGCAGCCCAATCCTATGGTGCCGGGCCCCTGTAGGAGCAACAGTGCCAAAGCTGCTACAGCTGAATCCTCTGAGGCAGAGGCACTGTTTGTCCCCTTCACCCAGGTGAGGGTACTGACTCTCAATGGCCTCCTCAAGTCTGGCTGGCTATTTTGCCAGCACAGACTTGAGGGCCTCCGTCTTGGGCCATGTGGCCTGACATGGAAGATAGGATCCACACCTGTTTTGCCTCACCCCATGCCCAGTTACACCCTCCCCTGCTCCGAAAGAGCTCACTGCTGGCAGCGGTGAGACCTACTGCCAGCTGGATCCACATTGGGTCCTCCTGGTGCTGGGGCTTTGCACTGGTCCGGTTCCAGCCATTGTCCTTACCACTGACCCTAGAAGTGCCTTATGGCACTTTTGTAACACCAGCACCAGCGGTAAGGGCTTACTGACAGTGCTGGGCCACATAGGATTGGCCCAATCCTAAAACTTCTGATGTGTTTGTTACAGGCAGAGGTGAAGTTGTTGTCCTAGTTTCTGACTTAGAAAAGCCTAGAATGCCCTGTTAAATTACTGTGTCCATATAGTGACTGATGTGTTTCAGACTGCATGCATGCTGTTTGCTGCCTGTTTTAACGTGTTCGGGTACAGTGTGTTTGAGCAGGATTTAAGGTCAGGCTTGTAATAATGGTTTGCCAGACATTTCTGGGTTTTGCATTTTTTTAAAAAAATTAGTGGTTTTAAATATGACCCTAAAGCTCATACTTTCACCAGGACGTTTCTGGTGTTTTCTCAGGTTGTACAATGAAATTCACATGACCATTTTCAATTTTCACCTCTTTTGCATTAGCACAGGCCTTACATAATTTGTAACCCAAATTAAACAAAGCACAAGCCATGTAAGGCAATCTGCCAGATGCTCGACAACTCTCCTGTTTTTGCAGTCTCATGCAGGCAGCAAAAGCCTGGCTTTTGGGGGGCTCTCATGGCTTGGTGAGTAAAAAGAACAGAGAGACCAAAATTCAGTTCAGTTCCCTGCTCAGCCATGATTGTGGCAGGGAGACCTTGGGCCAGTTACTAACTCACAGCCTAACCTACTTCACAGGCTTGGGGTGTGTGTGTGTGTGTGTGTGTGTGTGTGTGTGTGTGTGTGTCCCTTCCTGGGACAGGCTGCCCATGGGCACCCCCTTCTATCTTGGGGGCTCATTGCAGGTGTCTTTCTCAGGGACCCAGGGAAATCTGGAGCTAGCCCTGATTACAAAATGTGTTCTTAGAATAATTGTTTAGCACTTAAGTAATAAGAGATGTGGTGGCGCTGCGGGTTAAACCGCTGAGCTGAGCTTGTTGACTGGAAGGTTGGCAGTTTGAGACTGTGTGATGGAGTGAGCTCCCATTGCTTGTCCCAGCTCCTGCCAACCTAGCAGTTCAAAAGCATGTAAAAATGCGAGTAGATCAATAGGTACCACTTCGGTGGGAAGGTAATGGTGTTCCATGCCCCTCGGTCAGTGGTGGGATTCAGGGGGTTTGCCCAGGTTCTATAGAATCAGTTGTTAAATGGCCGGGCCCCGCCCACTCACTTACCTCGGCTGGCTTTGGGTTTTTTTTTGGCTCTGGCTATGACGTCATAGAACCGGTGGTTAATTCATTTGAATCCCACCACTGCCCTCGGTGTATAGTCATGCCGGCCGCATGACCACGGAAGCTTGTCCTTGGACAAACGCCAGCTCTTTGGCTTAGAAATGGAGATCACCGCCCCCTACAGTCGGTCACAACTAGACCATTCGGTCGTTGAGAAACCTTTTTTTAATAAGGGAAGTAAAAGAAGAAAGTCTGAACATTTAGAAAAGAATATAGATGAAAATAGTTCTCAGACGTCTCTTAGCAGAAGAAAAACATAGTACTATAGTCATCTGTATCTTCAGTTAAAGAGCATTTCAGGAATAGGAAAGGGCAAGCAAAAAAAGTGGGGATGTGTTTGTAAGAGAACCATCTGTTTCCAAAGAAATGGCGAAACACAAGACAGACACCTGCGCAGTTTCCCACAGGAAAGTATATGCGTTTCATTCATATTTTCCATTTACACCTATGCAAGTAGAATATTATGGGCTGTCTTATATTTGGAGCAGTAGTTTGAGAATTGGCTTACTTACCCGTGGCTTACTTCTCTGAGAATTGGCCACTTATCTGTCTATGAACAGGTAAACAATGTAGAAATCTCAATCGGTTTACCCAAAACAATAAAAAGAAAGGAAAGGAACACTGAAGAACTTTTAAATACATCTAAATTAAACTATTTTGTACGTCCTTTTTGAGGGTCAAAGTGACATCGAACACCAAAACTGAAGAGCTCTCTTTAAGCTTTCTTCAAAAACAATATGCAGGAGTTGTGCTGTGGTGTGTGTGTGCAATAACACTTATCTCGATTAAACACATTTTTTTTTGAGAATGCGACTGAACAAGAAAACTCATCTGATGAAGTTGATGAAATTGTCCCAGACTGGGATTTTCAGAGATGTGGAGGTTGAACTTTCAAAGTCTTCCATTAATTCTGGTAACAGTTTGTCATTCTAAGACAATGGCAGGCAGGCGGGCAGGAAGGAAGGCCGGTTACTTGACTAGATATACGGTACATTCATAGGATTATTTTGATAGTGTGTATGTGGATGGGAGGAGATTTTGACCTCTTTCAGTGAGCTTGGTTTACCTCACCTGCGTATGGGGAGTATGAATCCAATTCGCAGTTTGTTCAGTGAAGACCCTCCCAAAAAAACTTCCATCACAGAATGGAATCCATTGCCATAACCATAAGAGATGGTGATGGCCATATGTTTAGATGACTTAAAAAGCAGTTGAGACACATTTGTGGAGGGAAGTCTATTAATAACCATTTGTTTCTTTAAATGATGGATATCCCACTTTTCCACCTGAACAAATGGAGCGATTAAGGGTGCCAAACAAGGTGTGTTCTAGGGCTGCTGCAAGCTGCATATGTTGGCCTTGTGCATGCAGCACTGGTGTGAATGCGCCATCCTGGAGTCCATAGGATGTGCTGTGTCCATAGGGAAGGTCAGCCCCGCAGTACTGGCAAAAGCAGGTACGCCGCTCCAGCACCAGCTGAGTTCGGCTGGTGCAGAAGTAGTTCTGGGTGGGGGAGGGCATTTCTGGGCGAGGGCTGGGAGGGCTGGGAGCCATGCTAGCCTGGGAGGGAGGGCGGAGGTGGGATGCTGCTGCTAGGCTGCATCTAAGCTCCCTTCCCCAGGCCACGTGGCCCCTTTGGCGCTGCACCTGCTAAGTAGCAGGTGCAGATCTGAGGAGCCCATGGGGCGGCTGTCGCCTTCCCTGGGGTAAGGGCACAAATGTGCCCTTGCCCCATAGAGGCTCCAGGCGGCTTCCACTTGCACTGGATACGGTGCAGACACGCTGGCCTGCCTGATCCAGCGCAAGTTAGGATTGCACCCTAAATGTTATTAAATATTACATGTTCAGAGGCAATGCCTTTCTGAAGACCAGATACCTATTTTTAGGGCTTATGGTGGGGAGGGACCTTAATGACTTGCTTGTGCACCTCCTGTTTAAGGAAGCTTCAGGAGAACACATAATCAGTGCAGTAATAGCTCAAATCACACTGTGGATATGCTCCTGGACAACCATACTATGTGACTATAGGACATAATTATTGGCCTAATCCTATCCTTTCTCCTGCCCCTTTCTTGCCCCCATTCATCCACCCTCTCCCATCTCCCACACTTGCTTGCCTGCTCCAGTGGGCAGCCAGTACAGTGACGATACTTCGCACGGAAAGGCTCCAACCTTCCTGCCAGCACCCCAGCAGCACACACTGCCAGAGCGCGGTTTACGGCTGCCTTATGGCAGCCATCGCTGGTGGAACACTGGTTCATCCCAAGGGTCCGCCGAGTAGGATTGGGCTGACCAACACTGCTCTAATGTTGATGCATTCACAGTTCTGTACTCACCAGTGCTTTAGGTCGAAGCCTGTTGCATAATTTACAACTGCTGCTGTCAGTCCTCCTTCATGCCAGCTGTGCAAGATGATCTCCTAAGAGGCCCTCTTGTGTATCCATTCTGGTACAGATACCTGTGCATGTAGGAAAATGTAGTGTCGGAATCAAGCATTCAAAATACATCACTTTACTCATGTGTTTGTGCTTGTGTTTATATTTGGCACTCATAAAACTATTATTTGTTTCCATTCTACTCCATTCACAGGTGTTCATTCATACAGGCTGCTCTGTGAAAGCTAACAATTGCATGCATTTGTCCCTAACAACAGGTGGGAGATGTCAGACATACTAATCAATCCACTGCTATCTAGTAGGCCTGGCAGTGCTAGTGAAAGTATTATTTTCGTGTACTCCACCGGGAGAACTGTGCTGAGACTCAAAAGGTAGTACTAATTTGTGGAACCAACCTCCCTATCACAATGTACACTGCAGGGTAGTGCATACAGTAGAAGGTGTTTATGTGTCTATTTTTAAAATTAAAGTCTCTTGAGGAAAGCTATCACATGTTGTTCTTTAGAAAGTAAGTTGACAACTTACCAGTTAGACTAAACATGAGAAATGGCCTGACCAAGCTGAAATAAAAATAGGAGCACTGCATGCCTGGCAAATGTAGTTATGCGACAAGAACTAGCAGTTTCTGTGCCTGGGACGGGCCATAACTTTTGCACTCAGTAAATTGCTGCTGCTGCTTTCGGGGGACAGGCAGTGTATCAGTTCATCTAATTGGTGCTCTTCTGCCTGACTCCACCCTGCACAGTGGCGTCTCTATAGGGAGGGCAGAGCTCTAAGATTTGCAAGGAGCCTTACCCTGTCATGTAAATCCCTCCTCTCCCTTGCTGCTGTAGCCAGTAAGCAACGCCAAGATGTTGCTTTTCCCTGTGAGGACTGGCTGAAACGGTGCAGGAAAGGAGTGATTTCCACTGCAAGGTAAGGCTTCGTGCAAAACTTAGAGCTCTGCCCTCCCTGTAGAGACGCCACTGACCCTGCGTCAGAGAGTCTGTTCTTATCCACCCAAGTTACATTGCTGCATAAGAGTGTCCTATAGGAGAACTCCAGCGATAGAAAATCACAATATAGAACCTTCTGAGTCTGCAAAGTGTTGAAATCCAGGATTTGAAAAAAAGTATGGTTTACAAAAAGGTTATTGCTGAGCTGAAAGGTGGGTGTTTCTCAAAAACATGTTCCTTTTACCATAAACACATCATCACATTTCAATTGTCTTCAGGGCTATGGGTGAAAATGTTTGTTCATTCAGACTGTCTGGAAGAAGCATTGCCCTCACTCCCATCTGGGCTTGTGATGTCCCCGTGAGGCCAAATCCAATTGGCTATGTAGTTAGGCTGATTGAGAACCCAATACCCTGCATGTCTACTCACTTTAGAGAGTAGTCCTATTAAGTCCCATTATAGTCAATGGGGCTTACTCCCAGATAATGTGCTCGGATTGCAGCCTAGCTGACTGAAATTGCTGCAGGAATAAGGCCATTTAAAAAATGGTATCAAACCAGGAGTTTGGGTACAGCATCTTCAAATAGGTGATGAATAGCAGATATGCAAGGGGATCATTTTGTGAAACTTTTCCCCCTGAAACAATTTTTTTTTTCCAATTGCAAAGAAATGTCATTTACAGGTTATAGAAAAACAACATGAATAAAATATTAACAGCATGTGAAATGTGGATAAATTACAGTACATCTTATTCCAAGCTGGCCAAGCAATGAAGCAAAGAGTGCAATTGGTCTTTAAGGCTGCAGTCCTAGTCCCAGTTATGTATGAGTAAACTCTATTGAACTCAATGGAACTCCTATGTAGGTGTGCATTGGGTTGCACTATAAAAGATCTTTACAAGAAGACTGGAAAGTAGAGCACTGTCACAACAACTGCAGACTGAAGTGGATGTGATGGCAGATTCCTGTGAAAGGCCAGATAGTAAAACGGATTGATGATTAATTTAAATGCAGCTAGAAGAAGTTGCATGCATCCATTAGATCATTGCTAACATTTGAGGTGAGTACAAGTGATGGAGGAGAATTATGCTGGGAATTAAACTGAGCAAGCCAAGCTAAACCTTTTTAAAGGGTTACCAATCCTGTATTTGGAAAAATTGCAGCTGTAGTTTCAAAGTATAATATAGCAAAAGCACAATACTTGAATAGCTGTAGAAGTTTTTAAAGATGTTAACAAAGATGAAGGAATGATTAATGGGTGTTAGGAAAACAGGTTCTTATGGTAAGAAAATACACATTTCATATGAACCCCTTCTTCAAGACAATAATTGTTGTGTAATTCTTTTACTGAGTGATTTTTCTTCTGTTTTCCTGGACAGGATAACCTGGATCCCAAAGGCACTTACTATAAGAAAATATTTTTCTAGCATCTGGTTCCTCCCTTCTTGTTTTTGGCACTCTTGCCCCATTTTTTCTTCCTGAGTAACATCATAAACACTAATAAAACTATTTATTTATTTATTTGAAGTACAGTATTTATACCCCGACTTTCCCATGCCAAAGCAAATGCCCAAGGCGGCTTACAGAGAGCAAAGTACAATGTAACCACAATAAGTAAAACAAGGATTAAATAAAACAACAACAACATTAAACATTAACGGGAACAATGAGAGTAACAAGAGTAAAATTAGACCCAATTCTCCATATCAGGTCGTTTGGGGGGAGGGAAAAAACATTTGACCAGGGAGTGAGCAAAACTATGACATTATACCAGAGGGACAGAGGGCAGACAGCCACGCAATCATCCAAAGGCCAGACGAAATAGGTATGATTTGAGCCCTCTCTGAAAGGTCATGAGGGAGTGTGTAGTTCTTAATTCTTCTGGAAGGGAATTCCATATTTGCAGAGCCATTATAGAGACGGCTAGTCCCCAGGCTGCCATTCCTTTAACGTGGGACACTTGAAGGAGAGCCTCTTTAGATGAACTAAGAGGGCAAACTGGTATGTATGGGAGAAGATGGTTCTTAAAGGTCAGAACCATCATTTAGGTAGGCTGGGCCTAAGTCATGAAGGGCCTTAAAGGTCAGAACCATCATCATAAATTGAGATCGGAATTGAATGGGCAGCCACTGTAGCTGCTGAAGGAGTGGTTCTACTGAGTCAAACCGTCTAGCTCCTGTAACCGCCTGGGCTGCTGCATTTTGTACTAACTAGCCTTCGAACTGTTCTCGAGGGAACCCCGACATACAGCGAGTTGCAGTAATCCAGCCTTGAAATCACTAACACATGGATCACCGTAGCCAGGTCAAGTATGGTCGTGGCTCAAGGATGGTCATAGTTGGCACACCAATCAAAGCTGGGCAAATGCACTTCTATCTACAGCTGCTACCTGGTTCTCCAGAGACAGCTGAGAGTCTAGGAGCACTCCTAGACTGCGCACCTGTTCTTGCAGGGGAAGCGTCACTCCATTCAGAGTCGGTGAAAGACTTTGTGTCTGCATTGAGGATTTCCTGACCAGGAGGACTTCTGTCTTTTCTGGATTCAGTCTTAACCTATTGGCTTTCATCCATACCCCAACCGCCTCTAGACAGTGTCCCAGGACCTTCACTGCCTCTTCAGTTTGGGATGGTAAAAAGAGAGAGTTGAGTGTCATCAGCATATTGGTGACACCCCACTCCAAACCGCCAGATGATCTCCCCCAGTGGTTTCATGTATATACTGAAGAGCATGGGGGATAAAATAAAACCCTGAGGCACTCCATATTGTAAAGGCCAAAGTGCGGAGCAGGAGTCCCCCAGCATCACCATTTAACAGTAGTTAAAACTGCAGTGTTACTTAAAATGCTTCTTATACTTTTTCCAGAGGCCCCAACAGATATGGATAACTGGTTTGGATAATTAAGGTTCCGATAACTGGGAGGGGATATCTTGTACTTACGAAACACCAAGATTTGAAATTACAGCTTTACAACATTTCTTAGATGCCAAGTTTGTCAAGGACTGCAAAAATTATAGCACCACCTACTGGACTATATATTGTAAATTATTCTTGATGAATTGTACAGCTTAAAAATGCTCTTCTTCATAGGTGGAATATATGCATATGCAGTAGTTTAATACAATGTATGATCAAAGATTACTATAGCCTGAAATATAAACCTCTGGAAATATTTTATACTAAAGAACAATTTTCACTTTTTGTGAAATACTTTGTGCTAATATTTTAAATGAACGTAGAATTATGCTGGAATTATGCTAGAATATATTAAATAATCCATATTAAGTAATAATTTAATATTTTAAATGAACGTAAAATAATTATGCCCATTATTCTTGGAGTAAAGTGGATGATAACAATAAACAAAGAAAAATATACAATACATGTGAACTATTGTACCTTCCTATTCTAACACCTTTTTGTATCTCCCTGGTAACTCTCTCTCATGAATAATTTTCACACTGTCACCAGCAGTTGTATTTTTAGAATATATTTCTGTTTGTTAAATATCCTGTCTTCTAGTAGGAATTGAGCCGAGATACCATCTAAGTGGTTAAATGCAGGTCCATTTATTTATATTGAGGTCTCCTAATTCAAAAATGTCTATGGACTTTTTCAAAGAAAGGTATCATATACCAGATTACTCTCATGTAATCCATGAAGAGGAGGGATATGGCAGGATGGATGGAATTGTATGGGCATCTGCCTGTGAACAGAAAACACATGTGTGCATTCACCTAGCAAATTTATTTCGGGAGTTTAACCCCTGTTTAGTACATCTGCTTTTTTGGGGGGGGGGGAAGGAAACAAAAGCATGGTTCCTTGTTATAAGCAATCTTTATACACAAAAATTATCCATTAGCTGCAGCTTGATTAATCTTTTATTATGCAATCAAGGGTGGCAAAGTCAAGAGAGCCTCTTTTGAGAACACAGCAATGTTCTGAAATATATTATTGTTGTTCAGTTGCTAAGTCGTGTCCAACTCTTCGCAAAACCATGGACCGCAGCACACCAGGCCTCTCTGTCCTCCACTAGCTTCCCGAGTTCGCCCAATTTCATGTCCATTGCTTCAGTGACACTATCTAACCATCTCATCCTCTGCCGCCCCCTTCTCCTTTTGCCTTCGATCTTTCCAAGCATGAGGGTCTTTTCTAAAGAGTCCTCTCTCCTCATTAAGTAGCCAATGTATTTGAGCTTCAGCTTCAGTGTTTCTCCTTCCAGGGAGCAATCAGGCTTGACTTCATGTAGGATTGACCAATTTAATCTCCTTGCAGTCCAAGGGACTCTCAAGAGTCTTCTCCAATACTATAATTCAAAAGCTTCTATTCTTCGACGCTCCACCTTTCTTATGGTAAATATATAGTACTGCACATATTCTGGTTTATTAATATTCTGAAATCAAGGATATGTATGTAAATTGAGGGGTGGTCCTTAAATGAGAATTGCCAACCCTACTGCATCTATCAGGCAATTACTGGATTTCATGATGGTCTCCCCCCTCCCACTGCCAATCTATTGTCAGTAGCAAGGACCAAGCCCCATCATTCCCTCCTTCCCTCCCTCTCGTCTCCCTCCCTCCCTTTGTTCCAAATTTTTCTGGGTTCAGCTTAAAATATGTCTAGTTAAACTTTTTTGCTAGCAATCACGTTTTCATTTGCTTAATGCATCATGAATAATATTGAAAAATAGCAGGGCTATGTATACTTCCATATTGCATCCCTTCTCTATCACTGCTGAGTTTAAATGTTTGGAAAGGAGAAGTGGGTAGAAACATTGCAATTCCCAATTGGCCTAGATAAATTAGTAACTATTACATGTCGTAAAACGGATTACTTGTGCCATGAATCTTAGAGCAAGCATGAAAAAAAGGCAAAAGTGCCTAAAGGGAAAGACACATAAATAAGACATAGAGAACCAAGAACCTTATTTTTGCTAATTGGTGCAAAACATAAAATGTTAACTAATTCAAAAGTAGATAAGGGAGAAAGTTGATTGTTTTAATCTGTGCCTACACTTTCTTTGATGGGCTAAAAGCATGGTCAGTAATGAAAGCACATGAAACTCTACCAATGTTCTGAAAGATGGTGTGTTCTGAACAAAGATCAAATGGCTTGAATGACCGAGTGAATGAAATATCAACTGCATGACATTCTTCTCAGGCAAAGTCTTCTGGGCTCTAGTGCTAGAGGAGTCAGGGTCAAAAGTCTGAGACCACATTTTTCTGCTAAGGAGAAGTGTGGGAAGAAGCTTTGGATACTAAACAAAGTCACCTACAACTAAACCAGATCACAGACATTGCTGAACCCTAGCTGTCTGTCACCTTTTTCAAATGCCTACTGTCATGTACCAGCAGGATGTAGGGGGTAGGTAGAGATTATCATATCTGTCAGCACAATACACTGCATTATTGACAAGAAGCATTTACCAGATGCGGTTAAGACTTGCTTTGTTTTATCAAATGTGTTGGCTGAGCTTTACAAGAGATATATTAATCTTCCATATAAATGAGATGTTGACAAATGTGAAGTCAACGTAAATGTAAATGTCAAATGTAAATGTAAATTTAACTTTATTATTCTAATTCTAATTCTGAACCTTTATTGGCATAATAAATGTAACATACAACAGTACAACATACAGAAGACATGACACACACATTAAGAACAAATATTATAACTATACATAGCTTTAGAAATATGGCCGCCTGTCTAGTACGGGGCTCATCCTTCCCCGCCAGCAGGATCCATAATACCAAATCTTCCTTCTGGCCCAGGTTGATAGATAATAGAGGCGCAAGAAATTTAGCACGCAGCTCCTGCTTCCCAGAGCAGTATAATAGGATATGGGCAGTGGTACAATTCAAATGAATTAACAACTGGTTCTATGACGTCATAGCTGGAGCCAAAAAAACCCGAAGCCAGCCGAGGTAAGCAAGTGGGCGGGGCCCAGCCATTTAACAACCAGTTCTATAGAACCTGGGCGAACCCCCTGAATTTCACTACTGGATATGGGGTAAAGAATCTATGCCTGTAAGCCGCTTTGTGAACTTCGTGTTGAAAAGCGGTATATAAATACTGTTGATTGATTGTCGTACAGCTTTTTTTACCTGCTTAGTGAACACATTTCTTTCACCATTTCCTTCACTGCTTCAGAGAGCAAAGGAGCCTGTTTTCTGACTTGGCATTGAAGAAGTCATTTTGTGACACTGGGTCATTTGCAACTGGGAAAATACCCCCTACGTTGTGGGAGAAATGCCAATTAAGAACGATTAAAACAATAAAAGTTCCAGAGGATTTGGCTAAGGAAAAATAGTGTTGTACAGGACTTGGAGAGCAGGGTGTCTAACCTTCTTTAAGCTACTTTGGAATGTCAGAAATAATAAGTTGAAGGAAGTGAACATTAACAATGAATATGAAATAAGGCTTTGGATTTTCAAAGTGCTCTTAGAGAGGTGACTAAACATACTGTTTGTTCCATTCAGGATATCAGTCATGACTGGCCAGGATGGTTTGCCAAATTTTGGTTGCTTGCTGGGAGGGCTCCATTCGAGGCCGACATGGGATGTGGGCACACAATACATTCACTTCAGGAGTGCTAGGCTGGCTTTGGTCTTCCCCGCAGGCCAGCTGAATATAGCCAATTTAAATTGAATTATGGGGAAGCAGAGGATGGGAGCAGACCAGAGGGATACTTGGGGTGCAACCAACTTTCCAGCACTGAGGTTAAGGGCAATTCAGCTTTGAGGTAAGGGTTAAAACATTCCCTTACCTTGAGGAGGCCTCCGTGACTGTCGGCGCCCCCCCCCCCGGGGGGGGGGGGGAGCGCATGCGCCGTTGGGGCAGGTATGGGGGGGCGGAAGGTGGTTAGGATTACACCGTTGGTCTCTTTAGCCCACCTCAGAGCTGAATTGCCCTTAACCTCAGTGCTGGCAGGTAGTTTAATACCTGACAGCCTGTCCACTCACTATCACTGCCAACCTCCCTCCCCTCCTACAAGTTCCTCCCTGAAGGATATAGTGTGTTTATTATAAATCTTTAAAAAAAAAAATAGGCACACACACACACATGTGCACACGGCTTGCAACAGTGATGCTTTGCTAAAGAGAATTGGACTGAGCAAAACTCTCTTTTCTGTCACCTAAAATTGCTCACTCTTCATGAGTGTTGTGGCTTTATAGAGTGGCTGCTGCTTAGTCAACAGACAGCACTCAAATTAACCTGCAAAGCAGACACGCTCTTGAAATTGAAATGAGCTTAGGAATGGGATCACTGATGCCGCAGATAAGCATACAGGAGGCAGGACAAGGCAGAACCATGTTGGTTTGTGCGTCATCAGAGATGCAGGGAGTCAATCAATATTTGCCAAATGGAATAGAAAACACTGGGCAGGGATGAAATGTGTCTTTTATGCATTGCAGGAAGCAAGCAAGTGAATGATTACAAATGCATATTGCTTAACACACTAGGTGAGATAATATAAATAAATGGATCAGTCTGTGCACAGTGTTTGATCTCCGAAGGGTTCTTCCAGTTTGAACCTTCCCCAGCAACCAGAGATGTGATTGCAAAGCTAGGAAGAGGTACTGGCTGCAAACAGAAGCCTGGGTAGGATTACTATTGTTCAGCTGTGCCAGACACAGCTGATTACTAAGACAGAGGGCCAAATCAGATGTTACCCCAAGCATGTCATGTGGTCCCTTTTGTTTTCTAAGTAGTATGCTGAAAGGGCCCAAGATGCAGAAAAGCACAACAGAGTGTAAGGTTGGTTGCCCCTTTCTCCTTCCCCCCCCCCTCCACAGTCTCCACCACCTGCATGCTATTTTTATTGGGGGGGGGGGAATCCTTCCATTGGCTTGACGTAGAAGCCTTTTTCAAAAAAGGAAAAACAGTGCAGTGGGGGCTGCAATCAGGGTGGGAAACATGGTGGGGGCAAAGTGCTAAAGCCACCTTCCTCCCTGCCGTCGTTGTAACCTTTAATGGCATACAAAGTAAATAACAAGCACAAAAAATGACACAAAATAGCCAAGGTTACAGAGGATCATAAGGAAAGCTATCATAATCATAGCTAAAAAGCTAGCAACAGAATAAGTGATCATGGGACAACCATCGCTAAGGAGGATAGGGAGGGGGTTAGGGAAAGCACTAGAAAGAGAGGATAACCAAGGGTCTAGGTGCAGCCATGGCTTCATGCTGCTTTGCCCCCCCCCCCCCCCGGGGGGGTTTAGAGGGGGAAAAGAGCCATGTTACATGCTTCCATTGATGTCTGATTTGGTTCTGTTTTTGCAGCTTGAAGGTTTTAGCACTTGGATACAGCACACACAGTACTTGAGGAACCCTCTGTCCTGAGCTCATGACTCTCTGATACTGGAAGTACAAATATGTAATAATTATGGGCATGATTGCATTGTGCAGCTCTGCAGAACACTATGCTAATGTCCATAGTCTTGGTGAACTCCAGACATTCTAGGGTTCCACAGATAGCACAGCTAAGCAGATGTGCACAAACTAACTTGTTGGTAATGACTGGTGGAAGGGATTCAGTAACCCCTAGCTCCCAGGTACACAAGGCCACAGCATCCAGTTCCCCCCCCTGGAAGCTGTTGCACCTGCTACAACTAGTTGCAGCAGTGCCAGTAGTTGTTGCATAGCCAGCTATGTTGCGCAGCTTCCAGTTTTCCTTGGATGTGAGGGTACAACTGTCTGCATTGAGATGAGCATAAGCACTGGTGACTTGTTTCAAGTAGAAAGCTGATATTTTTGGGTGCTGAATTTTAAACAGTTGCCAGTTTGTAGCCAACACCAGATTCTGCAGCTGTTCTTGTCTTGTGCAGAATTCTGAATATGAGTTATACCATCTCTATTATTAGCTTGCAAAGGTGAGTCCAGTGGTCTGACTGGTTCCATACCCCTAGATCAACAAACTTTGATGTACAATAATAAGACATATCACACTCAGCCATATTATATCTCTCCGTCTCTAGCGTGAACATAGCTATAAACGTCCACCTAATTTTTCCCCCCCAAGTAAGTAAATAGTACTTCATCAGTTGCATCCAGCATGTATGCTCATATTCTATAGAGAATTCGGCAACAGGTTTCAAAAGCCAGCTAGCTCCCCAAACTGTACTTAGGTCTATTTTTAGCAACTTGAACATGTTGGCTCTTACATAAGATTCATCCAATATATATGAGGTATTCAGTAAATATTCCCACATATAAAAGAATGTTTTATATAGAAATTATTGTTGCATCTGTCTTTCACATTCCAAAATAAGACTTAGAAGCATTTTTGACTAGATTTGTATAGTATACTGGATGCATAAGAACTGATAACTCTTACTTGATTTTACTGTGTTTTAACTTGAAAGGTCTCTGTAAAAATCTGTATAGTAAGCTGGCACCTTGTTTTGACAGGAAGTGCAAAGAAGTCACCAAAAGCAATACTGTACAGTCTGGACAGGTAGCTGAAGAGCAGAATTATGTTGCTGCAGAAGCTCCTAACAATTTCAGAGGCTCTCTGACTGACATGAAGATAGAAGGCATGTTCTTCAAATGCACCCTGTATTCTCCAGGGCTGTAACATTTTACAATAATACCTAATCAGTAGGATAAAGCTACTTTAACATTGTTACTTGTATGATGCCAGATGATGTTACCTGTATATTGCCCTTACCTGGTGATGCTTTACCCTCTTGATCGGAAAAGGGGGGATGTAAAAAAAGGGGCACTCCATGTATGCACTTAGAAATTGCAATTGCAGTAAGAAAAGGCAACAAAGTGACTGAAAGTGCGCTGAGAAGCCTCTTTCCTTTAACCCCTTGGTTCAAAAGCATCCCTTCCCCTCTCATTCACCTCCTTTATCCCCCTCGCAGCTGGCTTCCTCCTCCATTTAGGACCTATGGGCTTGGAAATGAGCTGCACCTGCTTTAGATGAATTATGGTAGAACTGGAAGTAACTCTCTCTCGCTCTCCCCCTACCCTCTTTCATTCCACCTCCCTCTATCTTTTCTTGTCTCCCACTGGCTCGACTGGCAGTGCAAGTCCCATTGTGTGCTGTGTGCAACCCCCGTGTGTGTGTTTTCTTAATGATTTTACTTATTGTTGTTCTAGATTGTCCATCTTATTGTGGAACTTTCTAAGCTGCTCAAGGCATTTGCTTTGGCATGGGAAAGGTGGGATATAAATTTTCCAAATAAATATTTGTTTAAAGGGTGGGCGGAGGAGTGCTGGAGCTGATACTGCTTTGAGCTATGGACAACCATGCTCTAGTCCAGCAATTTTCAATCTTTTTCATCTCATGGCACACTGACAAGACGCTAAAATTGTCAAGGCGCACTGCACAATTTTGAACATTGGCAAAACATCTCACATGTCAGTGTGGGGGTGGGCTCACATCTCCCCCAAACTCCCATGACATACCTGTGGACCATTTGTGGCACACCAATGTGCCACATGCGGGAGAGTGGTTGAAAATTGCGGCCCTAATCAGTCCTGTGAAAAGGAAGGGCAACATTCTTCACTTTGTGGGGCAGCCTGGGAATTGCAACACTTGTGTTGGCCAAGTGAATGAGGCCTGAAAGCTGTGGAGGTGGTGGCCTTGCCGCTTGATGCTGCTCACCGCTATTGTACGGTCAAATCAGGGCTTGGGCCTATTTTCCGGCAAAATTTCACTTCTGAAGCATTCCTTAACAAACAGGGAGTTTGCTAAGTAACTTTTAGCAATTAAATCAAATAACTTTTAGCAAAACAACAACAAGGGTGCAATCCTAATCAACTTTCCAGCACTGACATAGCCAGTGGGGCATGCTATGCCCTGCAGTGGGGGGGGGAATCAGGGAAGTCTCCTCAAAATAAGGGAATGTTTGTTCCCTTACTTTGGAGCTGGAAAGTTGGTTAGGATTGTGCCCTAAAGCTCCAACTTTCCTGGGAGTAAGCCCTGTTGAACACAATGGAACATACATCTGCATAGACGTGCAAAGTTTGGTATACCTGACCAAATCCTCATAGGACCCCAAGTACTTCACCAGTTTATACAGTTTACAGTGATTTTTTTTTCCTTTCTGTCTCCTCAGAAGCCATTTATAAAACATACTTAAGGGATAATGGGCCAGGCTGAATTGTGCATGAGGCAATAAAAGTTTTTTTGTGGGTGATTAAACACAAAGAGAAGCTGAAACACCAATGCCATTTACATTATTCTTGCTACAGGCCAAGAATACAAAGGAATCAACAAACCAGATGATTCAAAAGAAGAATATGTACCACTTTTACTAAGAAAAGTTTGCATCTGAGGTTCTTACCCATCTACCCCATGAAGAAGACTGTTTAATATTTTACAAATTTATTTAATATTTTTCTTATCTCTGTGAAGATAAGAAAAATTGACCTTTGTGGTAACATTGTGTTATATTTTTTGCATGGCAGAAATTCCAATGACAGAAAGAAACATAAAAGGTGGACTCTAAGGACTTGTGTTTGTAAGTTGCTGAGGGCCTCAACAGTGGTACTGATGTCCTCAGATATTTGCATTTAATCCAGCTTCCAATGAGATAAACACTAACCTTTTCATAAGAACTTAAGAGTCTCACTGGATCAGGCCAATGGCCCATCTAGCCCAGCTTCTTGTATCTCATAGTGGCCCACCAGATGCCTCAAGATGCACACAAAACATCAAGATACTTGCATCTAATCGCCAGTCCACTGAGGGCCAGCACACAGATGCACTGTCCTTCCTGACTCCGAGAGTGGTCCAAACACACTTAACAGTGTCCCTTGTGCAGGCCAAACTTTGCTGGCCTATCTGTGTCGGCCTAACTCCAGGTTAGGATTGCGTCCTGAATATTTATATTTTACAACTGAGAAATAATTCAAACAATACATAAGTATGGTATCTAAGCCAGATACTAAAAAAATTGAAATTTCTGGATCAGAAATTTTATGATAATTTCTGATAGCCTATCCTAAATTCATACTATGTATTCTCATCAAGTTTGAAATGTGATTAGCAGTTTTCTGAGGTTGTTACAAAATTGATGAGCAAAGTGACAATCAACATGAAATTTAAGAGTCAAGCTGTTGCTCTTGTGAAATTGTCCAGATAAGCTAAAGTTCCAGTGATATCTTCCAGCAAAATAACAGCTGCTTGTGATTTGATAGCTAAGATTCAAACACTGAAACATAACCCACAATGATGCAGGCAGCTCGTTTTCATTGTGACTTCTCATAAATTAGTACCACAGCGGAAGCCAAGCTGCGGTGTGTGTTTCAGAAAACTCAACACAAAACTGGGATGTGCAGAAAGATATATATAATAGCCCTGATTCCACTGAATAATGCTCAAATGGTTTGGGAATTTTGATTACCTTCCTTTTCCTCAAATGTCAGATTGAAGTTTTGAATGCAAGAAACTCTCTGTGTGGACATTTAATGAATTCTAATAATTAGAGATTATAGTTACATAAAATTATACCTCCCTGGCTTTACCATCAAATTGTGCATTTGGGGGAGGGGAAGTGCATTATGCATGCACATGTGTGGTAGATATGTTGTGTGCTGGCAGAAGTAGGGGTGGGTGGAAGAATTGGCATGTGGTGTCAGGCAGTGACTTCCCTTCATGGACCCTATGGTGGGACATCAAATTCTGCTTTTGTGTTTTTTATGTAATCTGTACTGCATGTCAACATCTGTCACTGAGACTTGAATCCTGTGCAAACTCACCATGGAGGAAACCCATTGGCTACAACGGAACTTAATTCTGAATTACAGGTATAGGATTGCACTGTGCCTGTGCTTGATTATCACTCTGCTTCTTGAGTTTTTTTTTATGTAAAATCTATTAAGTTGTAACAGAAAGCTTCCACAAATTTTAACCCTTCAACAAAAGCTTTGTTAAGTTGCCTGCCCCAAAACACTTCCTCCCAGGAAACTTGCTTTCCTTTATTTGGTTTCATTAAGCAAGTTCCAGTTTTAGCCCTCCCGACCAGTGCTTGGCACAGGTTAAGAATGGTGTGGGCTTTTAAGTAGATATCTGACCACTGAATCCATGTTACTTGTAGCCTTCTGCTATTCCTCAGAAGGGTGTGGGCATTGCCACACATACATTAAATTGGTTTCTGTAGTGATGTGTAACATAATTGTTGGCCTGACAAGCTATGATTTGGAAGAGGTGTTTACTGCCACAGCTAGCAGACGCTTAAATTATTTTGTACTGTGACAGATGAAGACAACTGCAAAATGTTCTTTATCTGGGAAATGTTACTACAGAGCCACCTTTGTAGTGAAGTCTAGCATCAAATATTTATGCAAGATTACTTAATCTGTAAATAAGGTTGCATTTTAAAGAGAGGCACAGAAAGTAATAAAGCAGAATAAATAGTAGTAAAAAGGTTAGGTAGGAGATGGGCTTTCACGTAGTCCTGTGTTTGTTAGTTACAAAACAATGATGTAGGCCTTTGTCAGTTCTGTAAAATTGTTGCCTCATTGGTGTTTTGCTTTTTCAAAAGTGCATTGCGTCTCTTGCTACATAGAAATGTTGGTGTCTCTGTATATTCACACTGCAAATCTACCCCAGTTAAGGTAACTATGTATTATTCAAATCCTCTCACAAGACCCATTCGGAAAAGCAGAAGGCTTTTATGTAATAAGCATGAATCAGTCATGAATATGCCACTTTCCTGCAGAACTACACAGCCAACAGGGCATTATTTCAGCTACAAACTTCAAGTTGCACATGCTCAGTCGTTCATTCAAAAGTTGTTCATTTCTTTCTCCTTTAAGTTATTGCTCAGTAAAAAAAAAAAAACAGCCTATCAGGACTGAAGCGTTAAGTACTTCTCAAATCTCTCAATTCTCCAGGATTGCAGGCATCAACGTGGTGTTGTGATCTTAACTGCCATTCCCTTGGGGGTGGTGACTACATATACTGTAACATCTTCAATTACTTATTCTGGAGACAACCAAATAACAGCTTCATCTTCCATTGGTATGATGCATGTTGAACTGTTTTCAGTACTTCCCTATTATATAGAGTACTCCCTGGGTACCTTAATGACACAGTCTCTATAGATCATCTTTTATCCCATTTGCCATTTTTGTTACTGAAGGCAACTATGGAGGATTACCCTGGAGATCCCTTTTTAGAAAGGTACTTGTGTTGGGACCCACTGGAAGTGATGCCATTAACCTGGAAGTGATGTCATAGCCAGAAGTGACATCATCAAGCAGGAAATGCCATCATTGTGACATAATAAAATGACACTCCTGAAATGCAACAATTGCACAATCATGAAACATCCCTGACAGAAAGTAAGATTAGGACAAAATATGTAAAAGTACTGATCTAAACGCAATTTTTAAAAGCCTGCACTTGAAAATTCGAACTGTTAACTCTCACAAAAGGAATATAGGAAGAGTTCGGTCTGCAGGTTCCAAGTTGGCTGCTCCCAGCTTTCCAGGACCCAGCTGACATCAGGGTCCTGACCCAGTGAGTGGCCCCTGCCCAGTTTCAGAAACACTGCTCTTAGGGGTTCTAAAATACGGTCTTTCCAATACTATAAATGCCCACCTGCTGGAACCCTTTGTATCACATTAAAAGGCAGCAGCTCACATCAGGAAAAGAAACATTTTAATAGTTCTAAGCAAATAGATTGTAAGCAAATAGTTCTAAGCAAATAGGTGTCAGATTCCTGAAGAGCACCAGCTTCTTTGTCCTGCTTCTAGGACACCTCACAGTGGAACGTTCATTTCCGTACGCTTTGGGTTTTTTCCCCCCAGTATAGGAATAGAAATTCTTGGGCTTTCGGTTCAAGCGAGGCAGCAGCATAGCACGCTGTACAGTCTGTAACTGTCACAGTGCTGGATTAGAGTCCTAGGATGCCTTTGGTGGGGGATTCATGCTGCTCAGCCCACCTCCAAGAGGGGCAAACAAGACCAAGAGTTCCACAGTCCTTCTGTGAGCTCTCTAAATCTCATTCTATTTGCAAAGACAATTAATCCCACAAACATTAAGCTGCAGGTTGCATGATTTTCAGGGTAATTGCTTGTCACCACTGTGACCGGAACACCTCCCTTAATGAGGCAGTTTGAGGATCCCTGCAGAGACATCAGATCTCCAAATAGAAACCATAATGAGCACACCACCCAAAAGAGCTCAGAGACTCAAACTTCCCTCTCTACTAGACGTGCTCCTTTATAGGCAGCACTGCAACCATGCATGCATTTTTATATATATTTTATATTTCATGAAGGAGAGTGGTGGTCTTTGTTCCATCTGTAGAAATAAAGGATGTGGTTTGAACAGGATTTGTTTCCTTCCTCTTCCTGGATTTTAGGCAATTACAAAGTGTTGTAGCCCACACCAAGAGTTTGAAATGAGACGAGCTAGATCTTTGGATCTAGCTTGAGAAGTAAGTTTTAAATAACTGGCAGGAGAAGAAAACTCTACAGTGGTGGAATTTAGAGTTGATTTCTTTGCCATTATAGACTTAATGATAAATGGATACATGGACATGGCTGGCCAGAATGTCATGTCCTCCGCTTTCCATTTTATCACTCCACTGCTGCTTGCATCACCTGCAAGTGACAGAAGCCAAACGTGAAGTTTATTACTATTGGGCCATATTTGATTATATTATTAGGGGTGCAATCAGTGGTGTCATCTACTCTCTTGCAGACGGAACGCTGGGCGGGACTTAGAGTGATCGACAGCCTGTCGACTCACTTCTGCTTTCTTCGCGCTCCCCGCGCGGCTTTCCCTCGCCTCGGAGGGGGCGCCTGCTCGCCCAGGCACCCAGCGCCCCCCCCACCCATCCCCCCTGGCGAGCAGGCGCTCCCTCCGAGGCGAGGGAAAGCCACGCGGGGAGCGCGAAGAAAGCGGAAGTGAGTCGACGGGCTGTTGATCACTCTGAGTCCCGCCCAGCGTTCCGTCTGCAAGAGAGTAGATGACACCACTGGGTGCAATCCTAACCTGGAGTTAGGCCAGCACAGTTTGTCGGGCACAAGGGCCACCGTAAAGCACCTTTGGCCCACTCTCAGAGTCAGGGAGGATGGTGCATGTCTGTATGCTGGCCTCTCTGACTCCAAGAGTGGTCCAAGCATACTTTACAATGGCCTTTGTGTCAGCCAAACTTTGCTGGCCTAACTGTGCCAGCCTAACTCCAGGTTAGGATTGCGCCCTAGGTGTACCTAAGTGGAATATACAGGACTGTGGATTACAGTTGCTACTGAGTTTCATGGGCCTCTCTTAGATGGGACACCTGTAGAAAGTTAAAAAAAACTTAGAGGGGATTTCGCATCTCTCCACTTTGCAAAAGAAAAAAGTAACACCTCTAAATAGAACTAGGGAAGCATAATTATGGCAATTTTTAGCCACATACTCTCCTGATCATGCAGAATATAAGCAGAATCATTTATTTCTGTCCTTTCTCCGTCTAGCGTGTAAAATTCCTATTTTTAGTAGCCATGCAGTATTCCTAATCTGAAACTTTGACTATCTAGTGAGTCAGAAGGTCTGACTGCCCAAAGATACATGAGTCATAGAGGCAGGAATAGTCTGTTCTTCTTCAAAGCACCAAGGGAGACAAAGACTTAAAGAGGCTCAACTGTTAGAGAGGTATTTAAAAGGCACCATCCTCTATCAATACAAATGTTTACAACCTTTATGTAGAATTATTATTTTTTTCTCTTTGCAATGCTTGTCCAAAAGTGATTACACACTTTGTGTATGTGACAAAGACTGACATGTCACCCATGTCTTAGTATTATTCTTACCTGTTAGTTAGTGAAAAGCTAGGTCATAGCACTGTGATCTAGCCCCATGGGGTAAGTCCAGCCCTAGTCATTGTGATATCTGCTGAAAAGATTTCTAAGTGCAGGGACCTTCTCAACTTTTCTAACTATGGGCAGCCAGATTCAATAGGTAGTTTTCCAAATCTGGCTATGGCAGAAGGTCTCAAACGTTTAAGACCGGGACCCACTTTTTAGAATAGCATTCGTGTCGGGACCCACTGGAAGTGATGTAATTAACCTGGAATTGATGTTGAGGCAGAAAGTGACATCATCAAGCAGGAAGTGTTGTCATTGTGACATAATAAAATGACACTCCTGGAATGCAAACTGGCATTCTTGGAGTGCAGCAATTGCACAACCACAAAACATCTTTGACAGAAAGCAAGGACACAATATTACAGTATGTAAAAGCAGTAAACTAAAAACAAAGTAAAAAAACCCTCATTTGAAAATTCGAACTGTTAACACTCACAAAAGAAACTAAGAATGAGGTCTGCAGCTTTCAAGATGGCTGCTCCCAGGTTTCTGCAATGCACTTGACATCAGATCCTGACCCACCAAGTGGGTCCCAACCCACCATTTGAGAAACACTGAGCTATACCCTAAATGGTTCTTCCCAACACAGAGTTTCCATTCAGTTTTACTTTAGGGCTGATCTTTCTGGGATTTGGAGCCAAGAGCGAACAAAATTAATAATTCTGTTCTAAAATACCCGGGGAGGGCTGTGGAGCCAGGTGCCAGCACTTGAGCCGGATCCTAACCCCCATCCTTGGCCTGGTTGGTCCACAGGCCCGCTCTTCCTTCACCCCCCCCTGCCATGCCCAACCCTCTGCATCGGCCAAGCTCGGTGGTGCAGATCTGAGTAGCCCCATTCAGGCCACTGCCACATTACCCAAGAGAAGGGGAACCAATTCTCCTTTCCCTGGGTTGCTCCGCAGCCAGCTCCAACCCATAGCTGGATATGGGCACTCTAGTTGGCCTGCCTATTTCAGCTCGGGGTTAGGAATGCACCCTAAGGGGAGCCAAAAAAAGGTTGAGAATGGCTGCTCTCAGTCTCTCTGCTCCACACTTCCACATTGTCCCCTCTCTTCTTTTTTCCAGTCCAGAGAGTGGGAGGATCATGGAAGCTGTTGCATGGCTAACGTAGATGTTTAAGTTGCTGCTGTGCTGAACCTGTGCTGCTGGAAGGAAAATGCCTCTGGCTTTGTCTGCTGAAGGATTCTTTCTCTAACTTTTAAAATAATAAATTAAAAACATATTTATTTTTGTTGTGTAAATGGCTTTGTGAAAAGCAGTTTATAAGTATTTGTAGAAATAATACCTGAGCTTTCCTGTTGTCCCTCCAATTGTTTTGCACTTCCAATTTGTGAACCATTGAACTATTTTGGATACTGCTGTATCAAGAATAGGATTTCCAGGGAATTAAAATTGGACAATGTTTTCTGGAGCTGGGGGGGCAGGGGACATACAGTAAAATTACACCAGGGAGCTGGGCCGGGGTGGGGTGGGGTGAGGGTTACAATCACAGAATGGTCTTGTTTTTAAATCTGTGTTTTTATTTAACATTATTTTAAGAAGATTTTCGTATGGAAACTTTTTAATTAAATATGGCAGCATGAAATAATTTTGGACTATGTGCCTGCTGGTAATTAAATCAATACTTGACACCCTTGTTGAAATGAGGTCCGTACATATGGGACCTCACCCAGCACATCTGTTTTTGTTTATGAAGAGCAAGATATTGAGTTTGCAAGCTAAAACAATTCCTAGTGATTGAAATCGTACAGTCCAGATAATTAGCAAGAAACCAGAAGGCACTGAAGAAGTGGTGGTGGTAGTTGTAATGGTCCACAGGACTGATAACAGTTCATGAACCTGATGACAGATTGTCCACTGAAGACAAGCAAGCTAGGTTGACCACTCCTATGGGCTCTCCTAAACTTTGGCTGTGAAATAAACCATTCATTACTTTTGCCACTGCAAGAGCTAAATGGAAGACAAGACTGAGTTCTACAAGCTGAATTCTTGGTTTCAATTTGGGGAAGCCAGGGTGGTTCTTGAATGCAGGGAGATCCATTGTGACAAAGTTTGGGAACTAGTCTCGAGGCACAGAGGCTTGTTGCCCATTATGATGATAATTTCTGACAGAATTATGAAGGTGTGGGAGTAGATTACACCTGCTTCATCATCCACAATCACTTTCCCTCCCTGTTCCATTTGTGGAAAAAAAAATGCAGTGGATAATAAACAGGACAGGATAGTGCACAGACCCAGTTTTGGCAAAAGGGCTAGAAAGTACAATTTTCCTCCATCAGTTTATGTCGTTTGAATCCTGAGCATCCAATTCTTGAGTAGGAAGTCGTGTCCTTCAAACACCAAACTTGCCTTAAGCTGTAAGAACATGGGTCCATTGCACGTTGAGCACCCCAGGGTAAACCCCTCTCACCTCCAACATGCTCCCATCCCTTCCCCCAATCTGCCCAGATGCTCCCAGCCCCTGATTGGTTTTAGCTTGCAAACTCAATTTCTTGCTCTTCACCCCACTGTCTTACCAATGTCAACTTTCCCCACAGTCCTCGGTGGCAGCTTGGAAGCACATGGCTGTGTGCACTTCTGTAACATTATTTGCAACATGGTCAAATGTGCTCCGTCACTGGAATACTAGTTCTGGCAGTAGACCTACCACATAAAATTGGGCTGTAAGAAACAGTAGAAGTGATGGTATTTAGCAATTCTTGATGTGTTTTAAAACAAACTGCAGTCTAAGGTGTTGATATAGAAATGCCTTAGCAAATTTTTCTGAACCTTGTAGCATAGTATTTCATTTTGGTAAAGTAGATAGATCATCTGCTTTTTTCTCCAAAAATGGGATGATTATAAACTACAATATTCTACTCAGGTTTGCTGTGTATAGAAACATTGCTGTTTCAACTGTTGAACAAGCCTGTCTCCAATTGGAGTCATATGGTGGAGAACAGATCAGATGGGAATGCTGCTTTCATACCTTAAATGTTGATTTCCCCTGAGTATGACCTTGCATTTTGAAAAAAAAAAAACACATTACAAATCAGCTTGGCAATAAATAATTTGTTGCATCCAATGGTTTCTTCTGCCTCTATCTTTGCACTGAATTGTGACTGCAATAACTCAGAGAGGTCATTTCCCAGCGGCATCGTTCTTGCCTTCACCCAGGGAACAAGTGGCTAAGCTGAAGGGAAGAACAGGGCAGTGTAGGTTTGCTGCTTCTTTAAGGAAATATTCTACACACACAAACTCAGAGAGTTATTTTCTCTGGCTCTGTTTTGCAATTGTCAGGCGCTCCTAGTCCACCCAAAACAAACAATGGGAGGACTCAGGGAAGATGTTCCACCATCTCTTAGGGGAGACTCATCTTCCATCCCAAGAAGTGTTAGTTTAAACCAGGGATGTCAAACGTGTTTCATAAAGGGGGACGAATAGCATTTATGGCTTGCTAAGGACCAGAAGTGATGTCATCAAGCAGAAAGTGATAACATTAAGTAGGTGATGGCCAGAAATAAGCACTGGATGAAGCTGCAACCAGCAGTCAGGCACAATGGAAGGTGAATACACACAGAGAGACCTTAAAAAAAACTAAAGGAGTCTTGGCCTCCACTTTGGCTCACTCTGTCAGCCACATGGCCAATTGTTATCATTGCGTACATGATGAGGTTACAACTGCTATTGCTTATGGTTTTATGCCGCTGTTGATCAGAAGATTAGGCAAGCACCACACAGAGGAGATAAGTAGCTTCCATGGGCTAAATCTGGCCCATGGGGTGAACGTTTAATAGCCCTGGTTTAGACTGTGAAATGTCAAGTCTATCTCATGTCAAGTCTGTCAAGTCTATCGCTCCACCGACTACTTGTGTAACCTTGATATCCATAGATCAGAACTGGGTGGTTCCACAGAGCTATTACAGCATGCAGCCACTAGACGGAGCTGAATATAATTCAATAGAGTGATTATTTTATTTATTTATTTATTTATTTGAAGAATTTATATCCCGCCTTTCCTATGCTGAAGCAAATGCCCAACGCAGCTTACAGAGAACAAATTACAATGTAACCATAATAAGCAAAACATAAGTAAAACACATTAAAACAGCAACAACAATTAAACATTAACCGGAACACTGAGAGGAAGGAAAGACCCAATTGAACAGGAAGGAAAGATCCAATTCTCCATATCAGGATGTTTGGAGGGTGGTGGTGGTGGTGGTGGTGGGGAAAACAATTGATCAGGGGAGTGAAACAGACTATGACAATATATCAGAGGGACAGAGGGCAGAACAGCCATACAGTCATCCAAAGGCCAGATTAAATAGATTACAGCATTCAGCCACTGGATGGCGCTAAATGTAATTGGAAGTAATTAAATGCTCTAATAGCATTTATGGAATTGCTTTCTATGAAATTACATTCCATATGGAATTACATTCAGCTCCATCTTGTGGCTGAATTCTGTATCTATATATATAAAAATGGACGTTTGTGTGTGTGTATGCGGGTATGTATGTATGTTCCTTATACAAATCTCTGTCCCTTGACCCACGGCCACGAAACTTGGCACACACGTTCCTTGCAGCCTGGAAGGAATCACTGCGGGGGTCAGACCCCCCTACGGCCCCCCGTTTTTCAGGGAGGGGGCCGGATCGTCAGGAACCAAGGGGATTGCATGGGGCTACAGGTCTGCTGCCACCCTGTGGTCACAGACGATTCTGCAGCAGCTCAGCTGAAACTGAGCAGAACAGAAAGTGAAACTAATATA
>JAJKFI010000051.1:2900251-2912692 GCA_029204185.1 Lerista edwardsae | reverse complement strand
GTGGGCTATAGGCAATGATGGATTGTGCAACCTCCTTACAAAGGTGGTGGGCTACAGGTACCGGGTGTAAGGGAGTGGCAACAGGATGCAAGCATCTTGTTGTCTCCTGCCTCCCTGGGGCACCTGGGGTGGGCCGCTGTGAGATTCAGGAAGCTGGACTAGATGGGCCCTTGGCCTGATCCAGCATGGCTCTTCTTATGTTCTTATGTTCTTATGAGGCCCACACAGGCCACAGGGGTGCTCTGAGGGCCTTTTTCTATTCATTATTGTTCAGGATAATCCCAGATGGCATATTTTGCTACTCTGGATTTCTTGAATGGTCTGAATAGATCGTTCCTGTAAGGAAATACACAATTTTTAAAAGACTTCGTAACTCCAAAGTGTCATTTTATGCTTGAGTTATGAAGCTATTTCTTTACCACAATTTCTTAGCTTGGTTTACAGATTAGAAAAGATAAAACTTTACAATGTCCCCAGCCTGTTCTGGAATAGTTCCACTAGGCCTACAGTTGTGCTTTTGTTAATGACAAGAAATAACTGCTAGAATGTTCCTTGCTTTTCCTTTTCCTTTCAATACATCCTAACCTCTTGGTAATGATCATATGAGTTCCACTTAGGAATGAGATTAAAACAAGGACTATGAAGTGTAAGGCATGACAGATGTTCAGCTACACACATGGTTTGAATGGGATCCTATCCAGTGGTGGGATTCAAAGAAATTAACAACCGGTTCTATGTCCTTCAGGGCGGCCTTCAGGGCCATCTGCTGCCTTTCTTCCCTCTCCCAAACTAAAATTAGCAACCGGTTCTGCAGAATAGGTGAGAACTGGCTGAATTTCACCACTGATCCTATCTGTCCTGCTTAACATATGTCATTAGAGTCAAGACAATTCTTTCCTAATGCAGGCAAATTCAATGCCAGGTTTATTCAGAAGTGTTTTTCAAAATATCATTAAAGTACATGTTGAAACAGACTCTGAGACATCACTCATTTCTTACGTTACACTCTCACATTTTTAAACATATGAATGCTGCCAGAAACAAAAGAACGCCATCTCCTGTACCTTTTTTCCCTTGCCCTTGGTATTATCCCTACAGAACATGGAGGATTGTACTCAACGGTGAGAGCTAGATTACCAATATTTCAGGTTTTTCTGAGGTTGCAAACACATTGCTACTGTTTCTTTCTCTTGTGACAAAGGGGCATTATGATCTGCAAATATTATTCCTATTACAGGTTGATTATCCCTTATCTGGACTGCTTAGGGTGGGGAGGTGTCTGGATTTCAGATTTTTCTGGATTTCAGAATAACTGCATAAATGTAATGAGAAATGCTCCCTCTAGTTCTTTTCACTGTTACCCATTTTCGTGTCTGCTGGCCTCTGACATTTTTTAATGATGGTACACACCACAGAGTAGAGAATAGAACTTACAGCCTGTATGTGGGAATGAGCACAAGACCTTCTTTCTATAGAAAGTTTTTTAAAAGTCTTGGACAAAGATTTTAGGATTTCAGAATAGTCTGGATTTTGGATGTCCAGATAAGGGCTCATCTACCTGTAGTTTGATCGACAGAGTGGGCACATTCCATGCCCTCAAATATTTTATTCACCCTTATTCTCTTTGTAAGCTGATTTTGTTGGGTCTCTCAGGCCAAGGCTATGAAATGGATAAAAATAATAAGAAAAAATGGCACTATTTTAAAGTCTCCATTCAGAGCCGGCTCTTGGAGCAGCGAGGCCCAATGTGGGGCATTCTTGCGGGCCCCCCCCCTCCCTGTGGGCCCCCCCATTCACCAAGAAAAGCACTTGTGGTGCCACATGTGGCATCTGGAAATAGTTGGTGGTGACATGATGACATCACCGCCAACTGCTTTCAGGAGGCCCATTTTGGGCTGTTCAGAGGCAGGGGCAGGTGGGAGGGCCCATGGTAAAGCTGCTCTGCTCACCCCACTGACCTACAGCCAATAAGATCCCAGCTGCAGAAGCAGGCAACCTGCTTGCTGTGCCGGTGCGGGGCCCCCCAAAGTGCGGGGCCCAATGTGACGACATTGGTCACATTGGCTTAAGGGCTGTGCTCTTCAAAGAGTGTGGCGTCATAGTTCTTCCTGCTCTGGTTTGTGTGTGTCTCTCGATGGTAGCGACTTCAATCTCTCATGCCTCTGGAGCAGCCAGCGGTTAAAGGGAGAATGAATTTTAACGACGGCTTGTGGCTTGTGGCTTGGAAACCCTTGTTTTGATTCTTCTTGTTAATTTTTGCAAAAGGTACTTGGAAACGATATTGACAGAAATGATGACTAGAATTTATTCAACTGCGAAGCAACCTGGAGGGATCAGAGTGGAGTCTGCAGTCAGTCAGGAAAAGCTTAATAGTAATAAAGTCCCACTCCCAGGGAGAGGAAATAAAAGAGCTTAAAATTGTGGTACGTGCATGTTCCTGAAAGACGAGGCAAAGTTATTGGAAATCTTACATTTATGTAACCCAATTGATGTGATCACCCCTACTGTGTAGTGAAGAAAAAAAAAAAGACTGAATCCATGTGGTTTATTTAGTTTCTAACTTATAAAGATAAATAAATATCATGCAAATTTGACTGTAAAACTGTTGCTATAGGCTTCAGAAATATAATAACCCAAACCTAATGCTGGCAGAACAAGCATTCCATCAGTGTTAACTGCTAAGGCAGTTGTGAAAATCCTTTCAGCAGCATGCAGGGTCGCAGGCTGCCAGAACAGTGGTGTCATCTAAATGATTTAAGAACAGGTACTCACTTTTGATTTGCACATGTCGGGACCCGCCCACCGGAAGTGACGTCATAAGCCAGAAGTGATGTCGTGGCAGGAAGTGACATGAAAAAAGCCCTTTTTGAGGCCTCAGATGATTTTAAACTGACCCAACAGTTGCAACAGTATTCCACAGCACCCCCAGAACATGTTAAGGAGGCCTGGCATCATGCTAAAACCCCAGAGCAACTCATTTTTCAATGGCAAGGCAAGGCAAGGCTCCGCTCGCTGCCTGCCTGCCTGCCTGGCTCTGAGAACATGCAGGCAACTCAAACATGCAGGAAATTCAAACGTTGCAGAGGGCGGAGTCGATGAGTGGGTGGGTGAATGGGTGAATGTTTCTGTAATCCTAGAAACCGGTACTCGCGTACCCCCGCGTACCCCCTGCATGACATCACTGTGCCAGAGCACCAGCAGGAAGGCTGGAGAATCATCGCAGACCCAACAACCCAGGTAGGATGGTGGGGGAGGCAGAATGGAGCAGAAGGAAGGTGGGGTGGGCGTATCAGGTCTGGGAAGGGAGCAGCTTCCGTGGTAGTAGCAGCCCCCAAATCAAAACCCTCTTTGTGGACCCAGTCCATGACACAGGTCCACACAGACCTGCACCAGTGATTTTGTGAGCAATCTAATGTGAGCAACCTAGTGTTGAGTTAGCCACTTGAACAGAGTGTTGCACCCAAGGCCAGCCTTGCCATGAAACAACCTGAAATGTTTGCATACAGCAGCACCCTTGGAGGGGTGGTGAACCAACAAGCCCCGGCCAGCCCGGGGGGGGGGGAGGTTGTTGTCCTCTTGAGCCTGTGACTCCACCAGGCACTCTGATCCTTTTCCAACTTGCTTGGGATGCACAGTATATATTTTTAACGGCTCTGATTTGGCTAAAGTAAGACTCCAATTACATGCACACTGAATTGCACAGTTGGGGTTTAGGATTAATTCTAAAAAGCAAGGGCGGAAACCATGAAATGGGGGAAACCCTGGTGGGGATAAGATTAGTTTAGTATTTTATCCCAATGGGATTGCAATCCTGATCCCAATTGTGCCCCCCCATACTGTCAAAGGCTTTCAATATATTTTTCTTTTTAAAATTGCAAAGGAGCCTAATCAGGATCAAAACTGCTACAATGACAAGCTACTAACCCCCTACCTTTTGCTGTGGTCTCACCCTGTTTTGCACACACACTGTACTTGCTATTATAATTAAACCTGACCCCCAATTAAGTGCACATGTAACTGGACACTTAGACAGGATTTATTCCTTTTGAAGCCAGTGAAACTATTTGTATTGATCTCCGCTTCTCAATTTAGTTAAAACTGACCTTAGATGATTGGGGCCAATATTTATATCCCATCTTTCTGTCCTAACAAAAATCCAAAAACACTCTGCAGTATAATAAAAAGAATAGCACTGGCAAACATCACATAGGTGTGCACTGAAATCCCAAATAAAGCATTTAATTTAGAAATCATTCAATTATCTAATGACAATAATAACCCATTATTCATTACCGCTATATCAATCAATCAATCAATCAACAGGTACTTATATACCGCTTTTCAACACGAAGTTCACAAAGCGGTTTACAGGCAAATAATAATAATAATAAAATTAAATGGCTCCCTGTCCCAAAGGGCTCATAATCTAAAAAAAAAAAAAAAAAAAGGCAAACCACCAGCAACAGCCACTAGAAAGACTGCGCAGGGGTGAAGAGGGACAATTACTCTCCCCCTGCTAAACATAAGAGAACACCACTTGGAAAAGTGCCTCTTGCCCAGTTAGCAGGGGTATATGGCTATATGGCTATAGTCCTGTGTACTGTTAGGCTGCAAAACTGCTGAGACAAATGATATGGAAACAGCCAACAATGTGCTACCTCTGCTCCCTAAGACAGGTTTCAACTGATGGCCAGTTTGGAAGGGGAAAATAGATGGATGACCAGTCCACCTCCAGCAACCAGGGGGATGATTGCTGATATAAAGAAAAAGGACGCAATCCAGATGCATGTATACACAGTGCATCACAGATATTTTAAGCATTCTCCCCTACTGCAAGCAGCTGTCCCTAATGACGCCCTGCATGCTTTGAAGGCTCTCCTGCAGAGCTGCAAAGAAAATAGTTAAGGGCAGCAGTTTCCAAACTTATCGAGGTCATGATGCCCTGTTGCAGCAGTGCTACGCTGTGGAATCATGCACATTTTTTGCCAGAACAAGATGGCAGTGCCCAGGAGTGCCAGGAAGAAGAGGCTACCAGGGACATCCCATGTTGAGAACCAAAGAACGGCGAATAGTAGCTCAGGGCCCAATCCTATCCAACTCTCCAGCGCTGATGCAGCCGCAATGCAGCCCCAAGATAAGGGAAGAAACTCCCCGTGTGTCACACACCTTGATGGCATGGCTGTATCAGCGCGGGAAAGTTGGATACAGTTGGGCCCATAATCACTTGCATAGTCTGTTTTGCAGACCACAATTGAAAATGTAGTTAATTCTTCAGAGAAGCTTCAAACAATTAAAAAAAAAGCCTCAGTAAATGCCAAGTTAAGTATAACTGAAAAACAGGAGAAAAATGCTCAGCTCTCTATTTTGGCTTCTCTCCATTCTGAATTTGCAAGCTAGCAAAAGTTGGCCTAGGCGAATGTGCTGATCTGACAACTATCTGAAACCTCCCATTGCTCCATAGTGCTACATATCCCCAGTGCCTTATGTTATATTTGTGTGGTCCCTTTTTCAGGAAAGTAGAACAGAGCAAGAGGGAGAGTAGCCGAACAATATAAAGGAAACTGTATTCTAGTTTTCCATTATATTATGTAAGGGGTTTCAAGCTGTTTCAATAAACTCTATTTTTGATCTTAAGAAAAAGAGTGCTCCCATTAGCTGCAAGTATTTCTAAAGCTTGCACATATTACTAAAGAAAGAATAACCAGATATAAAAGCAAAGATTCCGGAAGGCCTACTATTTGCTTTAGATGGGTGCACGTAATAAATTATATTGATCAAACACTCCTCTTATTTAGTGGACTCCCTGCAGTTGAACGTTACCTTCAAAGCACAGTTGCTGCATACTGTTGTAGACATGTAATTTGACTAAGCACATTCCCCCCTTCCTCAGGTTTTTGTATAGCTTAGCACTTGATAGTGGGCAATAAGGTCAGAAGCTGCACTGCCAATTTTCCAGAATTGAATGGGTGCAAATTGCAAGAGAGGAGATTCCAGTTGGAGATCAGGAAGAATTTCTTGACGATAAGGGCAGTTCGACAGTGGAATAGATTGCCACGGGAGGTGGTAGATTCTCCCTCACTGGAGACCTTCAAGCAGAGGCTTAACAGGCATCTGCTGGAGATGCACTAGGGGGATTTCCTGCTGTAGGCAGGGGGTTGGACTAATGGCCTTGTAGATCCCTTTCAACTCTATGATTCTATGAATTGGCCTTCGGGAATCAGCATCAATTTCCAGGTGACGATTAAAAGCAATCCTGAAGATTTTAACAGGGACTCCTTGAGGTAACTGCATTAGGTTATGATGGGAAGGAAAATATCCAGGAGTACTTTCAATCAGAATTGGAAACTCTAGTCAAAATTTATGGTGGTTGGTGGCTGGTGGAGGTTGTACCACACTTTACCAACCTGATTGGGAATCAGAGATTGAACGTTGTTGAGTTCGGCTGAAAAAAAAGAGAGTGGTTTTCTTTTTTAGTTTAGAGCTGGCTAGAGGACACTGCTAAGAGATATTTGGCTGGTGGAAGAATCTTCTGGAATATTGGGGTGCTGATGTTGCTTTGGAAGTAATATTGACTATTTGCAAATGGATATTACAAAAATGCTACACAATCTGTAATATTTGACTTTTAGCAACATTGACAATAGAGTTGACATTTCTTAAAAATGGAGGATTGCTTTACTGTCCAATGGTACCAAAAGTATGATGTTTTATAGAATTGGTAAAATTAACAAAATCTAACTGGAGTGAGCTGTCTGTCTGGAAAACAAAGTACACTCAGTCCTCTTTAAATGTGACCTCGCTATCTATGATCTCGCTTATCTGCAAGGGGCAGATTTGCTACCTTCCTCATTATTGCCTCTGTCCTCATTATCCACTATGCAGAGACCTTCCATGGACTGCATGGACCTTCAAAATGACACCTGCAGCCAGCACTGACCCCTTTAAAATGGCTGGCAGAAGCATCCACCGGCTGTGTTTAAGGGATCCATGCTGGTTGCATGATGGGCCGAGGTTCTTTTCACCTAGTGTCGATATCATATTTGTTTGAACAAATAGGGTAAGAGTATAATATATGTCTCATCAGTTGTAGTTTCATGAAGACGTGATCATTTCCCACCTAGTCATAGAAACTCCTGCTTGCAGTAAGATGGCATCAAAAAGACAGGGTGTTCATTTTGGACTGTCTTTTAGAAAAGGGTCTTGCTTAGAACTTCTAAAACTGTAATTTAATTTCCATAAGCAGTGTAAGACTATACCATCTCTCTCTCTCTCTCTCTCTCTCTCTCTCTCTCTCTCTCTCTCTCTGCATATTTAAAATACTCTTTTTTTCTAAATGGCTTTTGTACTGGCATCTGGAATAAAATAAAACACTCACTGAACAGTTCCAAATCTGTTTAAACTTCACTGAATTTGGTAAATATTGGTGAGTATTACATGATAAATGTTTTTAGAAGGTGGAGTCCTGGGGTGTTAATGCTGTTTCTGAAGCTTTAGCGTTCTGCTTCAATTCTCTCAAATACTAAACCATTTTCCATTTGCTCTCTTTTTCTTCCTTGGTGAATATGTTTAGAATATGTTTTCTTCAAGATCACCTTCATTGTTCTACCTATTTATGTTAGTCTTTTGATATGCAAAATACTTCATAGTCCTTATTGATGCTCACTGTATCTTTGTGAAATATCTGGAAGACCACAAGCTGAGACAAAAACTTGCAGTATGTCCATGCCTGAGCTGATAATTTAATTTCAGTTTTTAATATTTAGATTTGGTAGCCATGTCCTAATCATATTTACTTGGGAATAAGTTCCAAAGGTTGCAACCTAAAATACCATTCATACATAATAATACAGTTGCAGTCTCATCCTCACAGCCAGTGACTTCTATGCCTGGATGATTGTGAAAACGTAACATCTGGTGTGACCAGAGATAGAATCTTCTTTAGAATGCTGTCTGAGGAAGGTTGCCCTGGCATCTAATCCAGAGTTTCCCAAACTCTTGAGTCCCAATGTGTGATGGATCGACCCCTCCCCCCTGTGCGCTGAGTTATGCATCCTGTGCTACCACAATGCCTTACTGGGAACCCCTGCTGTGTTTCCTCATTTCTGAATCTTCCTCCCCTGATGGTGACTCTTCAGGTCAAGGATTTTGATATGCGGACAGTCTTTGTCCCAAGTTAGGAAGGGGCAGTGGGAGTTTTCAGGGCCCAGTCCAGCTTGCTGGAACAAAAGGCAAGGAAGGAGGGGACGCAAGACCAAGCGGGGGAGGCAGGAAATGGGACAGAGAGAGGAGCAAATGAAGGGGGGGGGGAAAATAACAGCCAGCCAATAATCATAGGCTGGCCTGTGGTTATTGGCTGGCCAGTTGTTCTTGGCTTCTCCCTTCATTGGCCTGTTCCATGTCTTATAGCCCCTTTTGCCTTCCCGCTCTTGCTCCCTTTTGTTCCCCTCCTTCCTTGCCTTCTGTTCCAGTCTCTCTAGCTCCTCTTGTCACTCCTCTTTCCACTTCTTGGACCTTTCCTTCTCCTCCTCCTCTGTCTCCATTCTCTGTGTCTCTTCTTCCTCCTCTTCCACCCACCCTCTTTCTCCCCCCAACCCCTTTAAGGTCTGATTCCAGAAGCCCAGCCCCTCCCTGCCTCAACTGGGGTTTCCCCAGCCCATCCTTTGCCAGCAGTCCTCTCTGATTGGCTGGTGCTAGGTGATGATATTATCACTGAGCACCAAAGCATCTTGCCCTGGTTCCTGGTCTTCATGAGCATAGGCAGTGCGGGGCTTGCAAGCATTTGGGCCTTAGATTTGCTTTCATGCTGTTTTAATATTTCTGTTTTTATTGATTTGTGCCTTCTTAATTTGTTGTTGTTATTCTGTGTCAGCTATTCTAAGCTTTGTCATCTGATGAGCATGTTATAAATGTCTTCAATAAATATAGTATTTTTATCCCACCTTTCAGCCCCAAAATGGCCCCCTAGGCAACTCATAAGAAAAATAATATAATTAAATATCACATAATAAACTACAATAATCAAATAATAAAAACAATTGTACAATTTTCCTACAGACAAACTTTGGGATGGGATCCAGAGACAAGCAAGTCATCAGTAAGAGTAATTAAACTACAACCCATGGGAGAGATATAAAAACTACGAGTTAGCCAGAAGGATTAAGGTTGCAATCCTATCCATCCACACTTTCGTGAGAGTTAAGTCCCATTGAACACATGAGTAGACATGCATAGACTTTTGCCCTAATTTTCCCCCATTTTTTTTTAAAAAGCAAAGACTATACGCTGATTTCAGCTTGGAGAAAAATATCAGTCATACAGTTTTTTCTCTGTGACTTTTCCTGCATCTTCAGTATGAGGTAATTGTTCTGTCAACTCATCTTGATTACTAACTAGCAAACAAGGAGACAAATATAATTTATGCTGCAATTAATAGAACTGAAAGCAGACAATGGGTATTTTTTTAAAAAGTTGCCTTGTTGGAAAAATTGTATTTCTAATGTGGTAAATTGCTTCCATCAGTGATTACAGATAAATAGTCTCTCCTAGCACTAGAGAGGTATGGGAGACTGTTCAGTGCATGCTGAATTCCCTAATAAGATAAAGGAGAACGAGGAGTCATTTTCAAAGACAAGAACGCTTCATCTATCACTGTCTGTTATTTAATTCTGAATTTTGAGACATATTATCCTCAGCACAAAATGAGACTTGAGTTCCATAGAATCATTAGTAAAACACAGATTCACTCTGCAGGCCAACACAGGCATGCCCTGATATCTGCTGGGGTTCCATTCCGGACACCACCTTGGATACCTGAAACCCCGGATACTGGGACACCTTTTTAAAGATAGGGGAAGATCAGTGGTTTTGCTGCAACATGGTTAAAAAAAGAGATTTGTTTGATGTTCCCCTATCTTTTTAATAGGAGTCCCCAGTATCCATTGTATCCGTGGGTAACTGAAATCGAATCAGTGGATACTGGGACAAGCCTGTAGTATTTTGGTGTTGTATGTGCTTGGCACCTCAGTCCTGTCCTCCCCCCCCCCCACCAATGCAGTGGTACAAAAATTAGGGTCAAAGGCTAGTAAGCTTAGGAGCTGTTTCACATCCCTAGTGGGCTATACACCTTCTGTTCAAGGCAATAGGCACATGGGAATGCCTCATTTCACATCTGATGTAATGTGCACTAAGAGGGAATGCCACGTTGCACGTAACAGATTCTCAGTTCTGTGTGTGCACTGATCCTTGGGTGCCACTGAGTTTACAGTCACAGGTGACTCTAGGAGTAGGAGATGAGCACTGAGATGGACTATATGGAAATAATCATGGGATAGGTGGGGAGAATTCAGCTCACTTCCCAGAGAAACACTCCTTTGTTTGGAGAGCTTTAAAGTCCTTGTAATACAGGATGTTTCTGAGATTTCAGTCATCTGAGTGTCTAATTCCTTACTCTGTTTTCCATTTAAAAAAATTATTTCCCTGGTTCTTTCTCTGTAACAATTCTACAGAATTCATCACGCAAAACAAATTGTGCAAAGGCCACTCATCCATTTGTACGCATCCCACCCCCAGATTCCTTTTGTCTCGCTCCTTTTTCTGCCTTGTGCATGGCATGTTGGTATTTTCCCCTCCTTTGTTCCCCATTCCTCATGACTAACTAGCTGCCTTGGCATCTCATACTCTTGTAAGTATTTTTAGCATCCCTTGAAAAACTCTGAAATGAATTCCAGTGTCTGATCACCTGATAGCTCATTTTCCAATAGCTGGCATTCAGATTCCATCCCTTGGTCTCTTTTATTTTCCCTTCCATGTCTGGCTCTGTACTTTTCTGTGTTCATGTGCCCTTCTCAGGCGATCTTAATGATATGCCTGCTTGCATATGTCATCAAAATATTCTTCTTTGCTGTTTGAGGCAAAGTCCATGAATTCTATCTGGATCCTAGAGCAGAACCTTTCTCCGAAAGGCTCTTGACTTGCTATTTTAAAAGATATATCAAAGAACTTTGAGTGTGTTGCCATAGTGATAGCAGCACATTCACTGTGGTCCCTGTCTTGGGCTTTGTGTATGCAAGAGTCACCTTTCTCCTTTTCCCATCCTCCAGTGCCATTAGATTAATTCAGACAAAATAACATGTCTGAGTATTTGGGGCAGTGCAATATTCTTTGTAAATCGTAGGCAGCGAAACAACTATAGCACATGTGTGTGTGTTTGTGAGCGAGATTGCTTTTTGAGCAAGAACAGGCTGCAGGGTGTGTTATTTTTTAGATTAGCACAGTACATCTTATCCTGAAAGCAGTAAATGCTGGCTGACATAGAAATCCAGGCTTGCTGGTTTCCTTTTGTAGAATATTTTCTCAGTTTTCAGAGGAGCTTGGTTGATAGTACAGTATTATATTCTATAGTCTCCTACAGACTATATGATATATGCTAGGAGAGCGGAGTATTAGGAAAGGTTTTACTCCTACATTTTAAATAATGATTCTACCACAATCTACTGGAACCTCCCTTAGCCAAGAAAATAACAATGAAGAAAGGACGATATTGAAAAGGGAACCTCAAATGACTGAAGGCCCATTTCAGATTTGTCAGGCAGCCCAGTCCCAACTGAGTCTTGAAGTTGAGTCTTGGAGTTGACTGGGCTAGTGCAGAGACCCAGCCGGGTTGCCAGGGCCAGATCCAGCCCCTGCTGAAGGAGGTAGGTTTGCATCAGGCTGCACTGTCAAATAGCAGACTGTAGAGTAGGGGTGTCAAACTAGTTTCATACTAGCATTCATGGTGCCTGCTGAGGACCAGACGTGACATCATAAAGCAGGTGATGACCAGAAATAAGCCCTATTTTTCTCTCAATTAGGAGTTCATGAGCTGAGACAGAGAGGAAATATGCTAATCTTGAACATGTTTTCAAGATACTGTATATGAGAGCCAAATGATCAGACAAGCCATTCTTTTAGCTGTGTTGCTTCTGCTGAAGTTTTGTTTTGCAGCTCAGCAATGGAAAGGTGCTCTAGAAAACAGTGGCTCGGCAGAAGCAGTGTTGCTGAAAGGGCAGCCTGCGTGATAATTGGGGTCTCCCAGCACTGCCCTTTCAGCAGTGCCACTTCTGTCCATGTGTCACTTTGCAGATCAACAGCTGACAGCAGTCACAATCTCTCAGGACAACAGTAGGGGAGGAACCATGTACAGCACTTTGAGTACCTTGGAGGAAGGCCGGCATCATACTGTGAAAAAATAAGTAGCAAGGCGTGGCGGATCTGACATCAGTGAGTAATAATAAATAATAATAATAATAATAATACTTGGATTTATATACCGCCTTACTTAGGTCACCAGATTTCTCTAATGACTATAACTCAAGGCGGTTTACATGGGCAGACTTTATTCAGAAACCCGAAGGTTTTTATTTATTTATTTATTTATTTATTTATTTATTTATTTATTTATTT
>JAJKFI010000051.1:2855804-2900241 GCA_029204185.1 Lerista edwardsae | reverse complement strand
TTTATTTATTTATTTATTTATTTATTTATTTATTTATTTATTTATTTATTAAATTTGTACCCCGCCTTTCCGCCCGCAGGCACTCAAGGCGGCAATTTATACAATTTATACAGAAATGTTCTATCTTTTAAGAACTACACACATACAGATGGATCTTTCTGGATTTAGTCCTTCTTTCTGGCCACCCGTTTGTCTTCTTGCTGGCTGATAAATGGCTTCCCTGCTCCCACCAGAGAAGCGGCTGAACTTTGGCACAACTCCCCCTCTCACAAGGCAGCCGAAGCTCAGCTGTTAATCAGTCACAATTAACGAGGTCTGCCGTTCTCAGAGACTTCCAGCTGTCCCGAACTGGCGACCTTCAGATCTTCAGCTCTTATCTTCAGGCAAACAGAGGCATTAACCCTCTCGACTAAATCTTCTGCCTTAACCTTAAACTTTGGTTTTACCTGTTAACAAAAGGGTCAGTCAGTGCACGGGACAACAGTCTAGAGTAGATCAGTGAAAAGGTTAGCATATTAACATAAGGCACCAAGTGAGGATGGTATTCAAGGAGATTTTCAAAAGCTCTAGCTATGGTAGCAATCTCTCTAATTCCATCTATCCAGGGATGCTCTTTGTCTACTGGACTTTCCCATTCACTGGCATGGTGAATTATCACGCCATGATAATCACTGGCATTATCTCAGTGGTTCCCAAACTGTGAGCTGCAGAAGCCATCCAGGGAAGCTGCAGAATCTTTGCAAAAAACATGCCGCCTATACAATGTATTGGATTGTCGCCCTAACAGGGAGCTAGGCGCGTATCTTACCTGTGGCCCCCCATGGCGTGAGCCATGGGGCGCCAGGCAGCAGTGGGGCACCATTGCGCACGGAACTGTGCAGTTTTTGTCCCTCCCGCCCGCCTACGCTTCCCTTAGCTCAGAAACGGAGTGTTTCCGGGCTAAGGGAGGCATGTCTGAGTGACGCTCGGGGGCGGGGCGATGTGGGGGGGGGCACGGTTTCAGCGCCAGCCATGGGGCGCACTCAGGCCTCCGTGCACGCCTGCAGGGAGCCATGACCGATGGCCTAATAAAAGCGAGCACAGTGTTATATTTGGGGTTTGTTCCCCTAAAGAACCTGGTGTCCAGATTCATCCTCCTCCTCTGCTTCTTCCCTTCTCTTGGCAGAGGAGAAACCTTGCTGCATCTCTGTACTAAGAGCCCTGCCATGGAACTATACAGAACTGTGTGAATAAATCAGTTAAGTTATCAATAGTGTGGCCTGAATTCCACAGTCAACACAACAGGATGGAACTTCTTTAGTATTTTCTTTTTCATTCCCTTTAATAATAATAACACATCAGAGCCAAGACCACCTGGTCAATAAGGAATTGTGCCCTGAACTCTCAGCTTGACTGTTTAAAATGTGGCCCCCACCAATTGGCCCTCACCGATTATTCACCTGAAACTTGATGAATATTTCCGTTTGTAACTTGTAGCTTTCAACTGTTCAGTTCTCCATCTTCAGTTTTTGGTAACAAAATTAATCTGCAACCCCTTGCCTTCCTGTGTTCTTTTCATGGTGAACTTTTAAAGGGAAAATTCATACAACTATGTTGGTTTATGGCCAAGCGCTTCTTTTCCTGCCTGCACTGGACCCTGGTCATGGAACACAGTTTATCCCAAGGTGCCTTTTTGCATGCTGTTACCCAACCTTGCTTAAGAAGACCTGCTGTGGAGCATTATGACAAACAAATCAGTCAAACCATTCACTATATTCAAGGCGGGGGAAGGTGTTCTGCCACATGTAGAGCAGTCATGTGAACTGATCTCCATACTCCTCAAAAATGTATCACGCAAATCACATCTGACATGCAGCACAGTCTTGTGGGGATCAGTCAGTGGGGAACTTGATTGTCCTTTATAATGGAAGGAAACTTGAGAGACAGAATCTTGCTCTGGCTATTGTACTGAAAGCTTGATAATGCACACAGCTGGGTAAAGTTAGATGTACTTTTAAAGTTAGATAACTTATGGCCCAATCCGGTCCACGGCTGGCCCATAGCATGCAGCAGCACCAGTGCAGCTTCCCCTACATGCTATCAGGCCAGCAAGAAACCATGGCGCAGCAGAAGCTGAACTCCCTTCTGGGCCCCTGTGGGATTTTTCAGCAAATATTGCATGATATTAATCAGTGATGTCATCTGGTAATGAAGAACGGGAACGCTGGGCGGAACTTACGCATGATTGGCAGCCCGTCTGTTCCGTTCTGCGGCTGCCCTGGCCTCGGGGGGGGGCTGCCCCCAGTTGGCATGCCCCACCGCTGCTCGCCCAGGCACCCGGCGCACCCCCCACCTATCGTCCCCGGTAAGCAGGCGCCCCGCCGAGGCCAGGGTAGCCGTGGAATGGAATGGACAGGCAGCCGATCACGCGTAAGTCCCGCCCAGCATTCCCGTTCTTTATTACCAGACGACATCACTGATATTAATGCATGATATTAGCATTTGTATAACACTTTCCGGGGGTGCTAAGTGCTTTTTGTGTATTATCTTGATGTCGTGTTTACAGCAGCCCTGTAAGGTAGGCGTTAGTGTCCCCATATTGTGGGTCAGAGAGAATGGCTTCCCTGAGGATACCTAGTGAAAATTCATAGCAAAGATTCAAACCGAGGACATCCTGATTCACAGCTCAGACTCTCTGACACTCGGCTGCCCCTGCTGTCAGCCCACAGCTTCCCCATCACTACAACTCCTTATATGAACTATAGATTTAATCTTCTGACTCGTCTTAGATATAACATGATTGAAGTATTACCTTCACAGGGGCCTTCATAACCTTCGCAAAACTTCATTATCCTTTGTAGGGAGCTTAAAGGTTTTTAGGCCATGGATCATGTGGCTGAGGAAATATTTTAATTAGTCTCTTTCATGCCCTTCCTTCTGTCTCTGCCCTTGAGTGCTGCAAATCTGCTTTTACATAGTTTTGTGCAGCAGTTTGCAGGACCAATTCATGTGACCATGCTGAAGTGGCAGTTCCTGGGTGAGAAGCTTTTTGAGTCCCAGTTTGCTTTCCCTTTGACATTTACTGGGCATTTAATGGAGAAAAAAGGGCTCTCCCCGCAGGAATTCATCTATGATAGCTGCTTCAGGCTTACCAAATGACCACATTTTATTTGCAGAATAACTCACAACTTCCCAGTTTAGAGCTGCTTTGCATCTTGCAAGGAAGAAGATGCCATGTGGATCCTTTGCCTGTGCTTTGAGATATCATGGCAATGGGAAGATGAACAGGGAGATACACACATTCCCCTATTGCAGGGGTCTCCAGACTTTCCGTGCAAGGGCCACTTTGTATATTTAACACATTTTCACAAGCTAAAAAAGAAATCCTTGTTACTAGAGTTGCCAACCAACTAGATATAAAACGGTCTGGCTATGTTTTTGTTCACTTTCAGGACAGTTGCTTAGAAAAGCAGGGGCATGTCAGTTCTTTCTCTCTCAATTTTATGTTTTTTTTTTAATTAGATCGCTTTAGACCATGGTTTCCAAGCTTTTTAGCACCTGGATCCACTTTTATAAAATGACACACTACTGGGGCCCACCTTGCTTTATGAGACAAAAACGAGGATTCACCTTCCTAGCTCAAGCCTCTGTTTTTATCCTCTTTGCTGTGGTGGTGGGACACCTTTCGGAGTATTTGTTGAACTCCACATTCATTGGATTGGACCATTCCGGTGACCTTGTGTTCCCCTTTGCCTGGCCTTCTATTCAAGTGAAGGCATGTTTGCTTACTTGAGAATAATCATGCGTATGTGGCTGAGTTGTCCTTTCCGTTGGTCTCAACACATTTTTTAGCTGGGGGATGCACTTCCTTCTTGAGAGTTTTTGGGGACCTGCGTTCATCACGCAGGGACCATTTCTGGTGACCTTGCATTCCTCATGGCCTGTACTTCGAAATGGACTGAGGCACATTCACCTGCTCACAGGTAAATTTGCAGTGTGGCTCAGATTCACTTTCCATAGGGCTCAATTTCCTTGTCAGAGATCAGCTTGTCAGTTTCATGACCCACCAACAATCAGGTCAACACTGGTGGACCCCAACCTGCATAATTGGGACTACATAGTTGAAGGGCGAAAAGTGGACAGCATTTTTTTTATTTTAAACCTGGTACCTGAGGTAAGGTAAGTAATTACCTTCCACAGGTAAGTAGGTTATTTCTAACATTAACCTTTTAAGATACGTAAACATCAAAAGTTGAACTCCTGCTTTTTCCAATGACCATGTTAAGAGGCTACACGTAAGAGGAGGTTACTGTAATACGATGTCTCTAAATTAAATCCCAACCTACAACTTAAAACACTGTTTTGCCTACAATGTACAAATCCTTCTCATTTTGAGGATCATTCCATTTATTTTAAAAGGTGGTTTGTCTCTGATGATAGAACAGCCCACATGTATGAAAAATGACAGTCTCTTATTCAAGGATGGTTCATAATGCAAACAAAGGATCCTGGAGAACCCCATTTTAATACGTACAGGATATGGTAGGAGTCTCTTGCTAAGTTGATCTCTGGTTAACGATCTATTTTGCTCAGTTGGTTGTTCTCACAGGGAACTAAAGGCAGGGGAGATAGCTGGCAATCTCTATGTTATTGGAAGACAGCTGTCAGAGTTTGGGAACAATGACCTCCCCAACCCCAGGAGACAGAAGGTGTGTTTGTGAAGAAATGGTAGTATGTGAAACAGAGTCAGAAGCAGAGAAACAGGCAGTATTTGATGAAGGCACCTTAGGATGCAGAGCCTCCCTCTGGGATCTCATGTGATTTAGTGGATCTGTTGCCTTGTAAAAATGTACACACTGTACCACCACCTGATAGTCTACTCCTATCTTTGTATGTAACCAGAACATAAGCTTTTAGTGCTCCTCTCATCATAATGACAAGGGGGAATTTGTAGAGTCTTGCAAAGACCCTGTGATAGGGATCATTGGCCACATGGAATCCCCATCAGTGGGGCTGGGGCATTCAAAGTCAGTGGAAAAAGGCAGGTTGCTCTCTCATAATCTGTGGGTAAGTACCAGCAGTATACATTTCCCTGTAGGAGTAAATAGCATCCATCCATGTACATGGGGAAGAAGTAAAGGGATGCCACTGAGTTGCAGACTAAACCAGTTCACAGTACGAATGACAACAGTCTTTGAAAACCAAGCTTCCTATTATTTGCACTGGCCGATTTCCATTTCTGTAGCCCTGTCCTGGATTTTGTTTTATGAAGAACCTTCTCTACTTCTATTTTCCAAGGTTTTCTTTCTTCCTCCCATTCTTTACCCCCTCCCTCACACATTTGGTTCAACAGCTCTATCGTTTTCGTTAGCAAATAACTTTGGATTAGGATTTAGCCTTCAGCAGCTAAGAAGGTGGCACAGGGTTCCCTGTGAGAGTGGCTGTTTTGAATGGAATAGCTATGATGCTTGTCAGCGCACGTGTGCAGTGTTTTGCTTTCATAAAATATTAAGCATCAAATTTTGCCTTGGAAAATGACAAAATGGAGCTTGTGAATGTCCTCAGACTAAGGCAGGTGTGTGTGTTGCATTTGAGCTAATAGGGTCTGTTCTGACAATGTCTCTGTTTAAGCAAACTAATTTAACTGAGTTTTTGAGTTAATTGGTTTAGGGGGGGAAAATAACAACCATGAGAGCCCTCCACTGTAGGGTGTGCAAGAAGCATTTCAGAGAGCATGCTGGAGTCAGTTACCATGGCATTGCAAAAAAAAAAATGTAGTCTCTATAGCAACATTAGGTCGGCTTGTCACACCTTAAGTCTTATGCAGACAGAAAGCAGCAGCTTGTTTTTCTCTTGCGTTAATATGACTGCTGGGAGATATGCTTGCTTCTAACTGCCTTGAAGAAAGAAACTCCTGTCTTTTAACTATTACTAATCATATTAACGGCATGAGAGCTAGTAGTAGTAAGAGCAAGAAAGAAATTCGAAGCTGAAGAGAATGCAATTTTTTCAGGTCTGTTAATTTACAGTATTTGCCACAGTTGCAATTAAATTGTTTTCTATTAGTTCCTCTCTTGCAAATTATTATCTCACCCTTTCTCAGAGGAGCCCAGAACAGTTATGTGGTATCTCCCTTTTCCCTTTCAGCAATCCTTTGAGGTAGGTAAAGCTGAAGAGGGTAACTAGCCCAAAGTTACTCAGGGCACAATCCCAACCAATTTTCCACCACTGGGATAAGGGCAATGCCGCTCTGAGGTAAGGGAACAAACATTCTCTTACCTTGAGGAGGCCTCTGTGACTACTACTCCACTGCAGGATGCAGGATGTGCCCCATTGGCGCAGCTATGTCAGTGCTGGAAAGTTGGTTAGGATTGCGCTCCCAGTGAGTGTTGTGGCTCAGAAGGAGTTTTAACCTGGGTTTCTGCAGTCTGACATCCTAACCACTACACCCAAATAGCAGCTACAACAGGCCAATTAGATCCCTGGAGTGAAGGAAAGAAAAAAAAGCAAACATAACTTGCTCCTGAATCTAATTACAGATGTTACAGTGGAAAAGGCAACTTTTCACTCCTCACCAAAAAGAGGAGAGGTTCCCTGCCAAACTTCTAAGAGGGAGGGAGTTGCAAAGAACAGGAACCACCTCAGTGAGAACTCTACTCCTTGTTGAGCACCTACAATTGATGGTGCCTGCAGCAAGGCTCCATTGACAGACCTTAATGCACAGGAAAAGTCATTAGTTATCCAATATGTAATCACATTATACAATGTAATAAAACATTTTGCGTTCCAATTCCTCTTACTTTTGTTTTCAAACTAGGAAAAATGAATATTCTTTTTTTAAAAAGTGTGTATTCTAATAACCATTTTAAATGGATTGCCTCTCCAAATGGCACTTATTCAGCCCAGTGGAATAGAGTATGTAAATGTGATTTTTTTTGTTTTAGTTTTTCACAGGTTTTGATATTTTTTTTTGACAGAAATGAGAATTGCAGATAGTGCAATATGTTTTTATTCCAAGGGGGCATTTTTATAAATTATAAAAGTATAATTATAAATTATAATAGAATATAGCGTTAAAACTAGGTAGGGGATATATATGTTATACGGTGTCTGCAGATGCGGCCACAGACATTACTCCAGCACAACCAGCCTACAGTTACCAATATGTAGAGGTGTTAGAAAACAGTTTTATTTCTTTGCAGATTTTGGTGTTTTTAAAAAAAACAAAAATGAAAAGGGCAGACATCTGTGTTGTGTATTTTTATTTCTCTATCACTGAAAAATTATACTAGTGAATGGGCACTGGCAACAGTGGTAATGAGAAGGTAGGCCACTCTGTGAGTGGCATCTGAGGGCGTCCTGTCCATGCCCCTCCCCCAACTTGGAACAAGTAGTGGAAGAATACTCTGGTGAAAACGTGTGGAATAGGTGATGGCTTGGCTGGGAGCTGAAAGGAGCTGGATAGATCAACTGCACGGTGGTCTCCTGAGTATGAAACTAACCTGGTTGCTGGACTCAGGTGGCCTCCTCAAGCTGCTGGTCAAACTGAGTCCTTCCGAGCCTGGTATGAAAGGCGCACATCCTGGGGAAGGCAGGCATGCTTTGCTGTTGCACCAGTGGGCTTCAAGTGGTGTTGATCAGTTGTCCTGATAGACATTAGAGCAGTGGTCAGGGAACAGGGGTAAATTACCCCAAATGGGGTAAAAATGAAATTCCTGGGGGTAATGGACGGTCGCACTGCCGAGACACAGCTGGGCATGCATATGAATCTATATGCATGCCTGGCTGTGTCTTGGCAGCGCGACCGTCCATTACCCCCGTTGCGGTTCCATCGCTGGCTGGCTGGCTCCGTTTTGTTTTGTTTTGCTCCACCCTTTACAACTTCATATTTACATAGCATTAATTAAGCTCATTAATTAATCAAATACAAAGCAATGGGTTCCAATATGTATTTTTTTTTCTTTTGTTCTGGCAGGGGGGGGCGGGTAACGTTGGCGTATCTAAATATATTTTGGGGTAAAAGGTAAAAAAGTTCCCTGACCCCTGCATTAGAGAGTGTCCTCTGTAAAGATCTGGGGGCTGTTGCCTTTTAAATTGTTGCCTTTCGCATGCAGTTGCTTACCTTAAAACTCGCTTGAAGCCAGCCGCTGTATGAAGCCAGCCACTGTACTGAATTGGTGATGACAGTCTTTAAGTGCCATAAAGAAGACTTTACACAGACATACATCTCTGTACATGCAGTATTTGGAGATGTGCGTGCGGCAGCCGCAGCAAAGGGAGTGAGCAAAGATGGAGCATGCTTGGTTTTCTGCCCGAATTGAGATGGATGACAGTAATCACAGAGACAGTATGCTGGCCTTTTCGACTGTGCCCACCTACTGATGCTGCTGTCATGTTCTGCGCTAGGCTGCCGTCCCCCTTGACAGAGGAGCCTCCATTTTGGCAGTGCTCAGAATAATTAGGGGTGGCATAACTTCACAGCTGGTTTGGTGTTAAAGGGGTGTGTGTGGGTGCAGGCAGAAGGGGGAGGGGAGACTGAAACAAAGCCAACAAAAGAGAGAAAATTAAATGTGCTGTCATTGAAACCAACAGTTACTGTTTTCCAGCTACAGTATTAGCAAAGGGGTTTTAAACAGAAGGAATGTTTCTGCCTGAAAAAAAAATTGACTAGTTACTAGCAGCTGTAGGAAGATGAACCATTTAAAAGTCTCAAATTGTAACTGACAGAATAATTCATAACAAGTTAGACAGCAGACCTGAGACTTTAAAAGCTTCCATCTGGATCTGAAAAAGTAAGCAGCCCCAGCAAGTAAGAAGATCTGGATAGGTCTAACAGCCCAACCCTGTCCTTGACAAACATGTGCCAACATATGCTGGCACAGCAATGGCTCCACCAGCGCAGAAGTCCACCATCAGTGAATGCACCTCAGACCCCAGGGCATCTCAGGAAAAATGGCCTGCTGACATAGCTCAGGTGCTGGTGCAAGTCTGCTGGCATGGAGGGAAGAGATTGAGGCATGACCTGGGGGGGGGAGGAGGAGTCAATGTACAGTACGCCATATCCTAATCTGCATTCAGATGACCGGCATGCCCACACTGTCAGAAAAGTGCTACACCAATGACAGAGCTGGCGTAGGTAAGATGAACCTCTAGGACAGTGGTCCCAAACTTACTTGACCTCTTCTTCCCAGCTCAGACAGACGTCACCATCTTGGAACTTTCGCATGATCAAAGTTGGCAGCGCCCAGGAGAACAGGTAGGAAGGGCCACCAGGGGCATCCTGTGGCACCCCCTTGAATGTGCCATGATGCCCTAAGGGGTCGCAACACACACTTTGGGAACCCCTGCTCTAGAGAACAATGAGGGAGAGAAAAACACCAGAAAATTGTGCCTCCTGCTATTTCTGCATTACCCGCTTTCCTAAATGGAGCACAGGATACATGCAAACCCTACTATATAGGCCCCTGCCAGAGAGACTACATCTCAGATAGAGACTCACGGCATGGTCGCTCAAAGGGGAATTTTGTGATGGGTACTGTGGGTCCAACCCTATCCAAACTTTCAGAGCTGATGCAGCCATGCCAATACGGTGTGTGCTGCATCCTGCAGTGGAGGAACGGTAATGAAGACCTCCTCAAGATAAGAGAACATGTGTTCCCTTACCTCAGGGCTGCAATGTGGGTTTATCAGTGCTGGAAAGTTGGACAGGACTGAGCTCTGTGGGTGGGCTCTGTGCTGGTCTGTTCTGGAATATTATTAAATTAATCATTGGAGTAACGTAACTGGAGTAACTTAACTGTATTTTATATTGTAGTTTTATTGGTGTTTGTCTGTGGTGCTTGTTAGCTCTCTTGTGCACATGCAAGTGCAATGATATGCAAATCCATGCAGCGTTTCCTCTGATAGGTCCAACTACTATAGCCCCCCCCCCCAGCCATATGTGCCTGGTTGCAGCAATGTGGGAGGTGAAATGTTTGATGAGGTACTCCTTGCCCATCTCCTGCTGTGTTGGAGGGGTCAAAGTGCAACTTGGTGGACTGACAGGTATGGATGCTAGGATCTAGGTATGGAGTCTCTAGGGTGGTTTTTTTTTGTGATATTTTTTCCAAAATTTCTTGATTAAAATAGTGAATTGCGGAGTTATGTGTTTGTATCCAAATTTTTATTTGCAAATTGTACAAACAGTGCAATAAATAAGGGTGAATGGCCCTACAAAGGCAAGCAAGTATTGGCACACACACCCCACCCAAAAATAACCTGCTCAAAAATTCCCAAGCTGCACTCTGGTTGCTTCTTGGAGCGCCAAGAAACTGCTACTTACTACTTCCACATTTCATTAAAATGGTCCCAGCATGCACAGTGAACATGTGTGTTCATGCAAGTTTAAGCAAGCTTCCTCCTGTTTCTGCCACTCCTCCACCTGAACCTTTACTGAAAACTATGTGGATACCTCAAAACAGTATCAAAAATAAACAAAAGTGATTTTTGTGAAATTGATCCAAATTTGGGTTAAACTCTGTCAAAAATAAGCAAAAGTGGTGTGTGTTTTTTGTATCTTGACCTAAATTCAGTTTTATGGAGCATTTTCCGTAGAAATTCTCATTATTTAGCATTCTGTGTTGATCACCAAAAAAACCCCATCCCTACCTATCATGAGTGTTTCTGGCCAGTCATGTAAATAGTGAAATGTAAAGACAAGTGTAAAGTGATGCACATTGGGGCAAGAAACCAAAACCTCACCTATAGGCTTATGGGTTCTGAGCTGTCTGTGACAGCTCAAAAGAGAGATCTTGGGGTGCTGGTGGACAATTCAATGAAGGTATCGACCCAGTGTGCGCCAGCAATTAAGAAGGCCAATTTCATGCTTGGGGTCATTAAAAAAGGGGTTGAGAATAAAACAGCCAATATTATCATTTGTTGTTGTTGTTGTTCAGTCGCTAAGTCGTGTCCGACTCTTCGCGACCCCATGGACCACAGCACGCCAGGCCATTGTACAAATCGATGGTAAGGCTGCACCTGGAATATTGTGTACAGTTCTGGTCGCCGCACCTCAAAAAGGACATATAATAGTGGAGCTGGAAAAGGTGCAGAAGAGAGCAATGAAAATGATTACGGGGCTGGGGCACCTCCCTTATGAAGAAAGACTGCAGTGTTTGGGGCTCTTCAGCCTAGAAAAAAGGCACCTGAGGGGGGACATGATTGAGACATAGAAAATTATGCACAGAAGGGATAGAGTCGATAGAGGGATGTTCTTTTTCCTCTCTCAAAACACCAGAACCAGGGGGCATCTGCTAAAACTGAGGGTTGGGAGAGTTAAAACAGATAAAAGGAAGTACTTTTTTACCCAGCGGATAGTTAATCTGTGGAACTCTTTGCCACAGGAGGTGGTGATGGCATCTGGTCTAGATGCCTTTAAGAGGGGATTGGACAGATTTCTGGAAGAAAAGTCCATCGTGGGCTATAGGCCATGATGGATTGTGCAACCTCCTTACATTAGTAGTAGGCTACTTCTGAGTACCGGGTGCAAGGGAGTGGCAACAAGATGCAAGCGTCTTGTGTCTCATGCCTCCCTGGGGCACCTGGTGGGCCGCTGTGAGATACAGGAAGCTGGACTAGATGGGCCTTTGGCCATCCAGCAGGGCTCTTCTTGTGTTCTTATGTTCTTAATGCTCTGATGGTTAGGACAGATCTCTTAGCTAAGCTCAAACCTGCCTTGCCTGCCACCCAGCCTGCATCTTTGTGCTGTGAATTTTCCCACACCCTGCTTTGTTTGAACCCTGGATGGAGGAATTCCTACCAATTCTTTCCTTTTGTTCCTTTGCTGCTGATGCCACATTAGCTCCTGAAAGGGATGGGGGTGCTGTGACATCCTTGTGTTATGATGTGTGTGTGTGTGTGTGTGTGTGTGCGTGTGTGCGTGCGCGCGCGCGCGCGTGTGTGTGTATTATATTTGGAACATTTGCCCATGGTTAGTAGTGGTAACTATTGCTGTGCTGTTCATTCCTAGTGGCTGGTGGAAAGGAATTGGGGTGCTGTGGCGTCCTTGTGCCATGTTGGCAATGGGGCATTCCCTTTAACAGTGCCTACCCATTGGCTCAGCCTCCACCCCCTGTTCGCTTCACCCTGGCAGTGCCAGCCTTAGGGCTGGGTGGACAGAGTGATTGACTCTTTGGATGTTGCACCAATGATGCACCAAGCACTAGTACACCTCTCTGTGGATGATGGGCTATGTTGGGATTTCTGTGGACACTGTGTCAGGGTTACTGGGAAGGGATGTGCCAGCATGGCATTGCTTGAGTGGGCTTACGATATGGTAGTGATAGTTCAGAAACACTACCTGAGGTATATGTAGTGTTCATGGTTGTCCAGATGATCCATGGCTAACTCAGATTAATTGAAAATCATAATGTCAAGATCAACAACTGTGGAGAGATTTGAATGCAGGCCTTTTGGGAGCTGGGCTTGAGCTCTCTCGCAAACCATTGCCTGAAAACAGTTTAGCCTGAAATGCATTTCATTATTTTTTTCTTGTCACATCATGTATTGCAATGGCAAGCCCAGCTATTTTTGAAACAAGAACACATATACTGTTGTTAAACTGCACAAGGGCAAAGAGTTGTTCTGGGAAGCAAAGAAGCACAACTTCCTACATTCTACAGAGGAAGAATTTCCTACTTTCTTGAATAATAAATAATTGTGCATTTTTAACGTGCCCTGACATGTAGCCGCATGCGTCTGCAAAACAGTAGTGATAAACTGTACTTTGCTAATTATGACCGTTGGCGCCTTTGTGCGCTAACGGTCCCCTTGGCCCCGCCTCCCAGGGGACTGCAGGCTGTGTCACCCAGCCATTGGCTGGAATGGGGGCCACTGGGAGACTGGTTGGTGCGCAGCTTGAGTTCTGATCGAGCTGCGTGCTTCAGAGCAGTCCCGGACGGCGAAGCCCACCCGTCTGCCCAATTACTAGTCTAGCTGGTCACTCTTAGAGGGCCGGGTAGGAATTTTTTGCTGTTCCCCTGATTGGCTGTGGAGGAACGGTTTTTTCGCCTATCCCAGACTGGTTATTGGATGGTTGAGATTAGGGACTAGCCTCGGCCACTGGCATGAAAGGTGCGGGGTAAGGGGAAGTAACATCAGTCAGCTCACGGTGTCCATGCTGGGGCATTAAGGTCATGGGCGAATCTCGGCAGCTCCAATGATGCCCGCTCGGTTCTTAGAGAGGCCGGAAAAAGCCCACTGACTGGCGCGGAGGTGCCAGCTGGCCCAAGTTGTATGGTTCGCCCAATGAGGTCACAGTGGGGGGATGATCGCTAGGGTCATCGCCCCCCAGGTAGCAACCCGTGCCTAAAGGGGGAAAAGGGGGAGGGTGACCTCCCTCCCCCTTTTATCCCCCTTTTCCCACCTTGTTATTGTTAGGCAGTCCTTGTTGCCAGTCTCTGTGTTTCATTCAATAAAGTGGCCCTATTTACTCCAATCAACGGTCTGCGGTCTTTATTGGGAGTGTGGGGGTAATAATACTTCTTCATTAGATTTTTCATGTTTTAGGGATATCTTCAGCAGCAATATGTATTCCTATCGGTTTTATTCCATGATTGAACATAAGTGGCACAAGCTTTTAACCTTGAGGGCTTAATTGTTTGATCATGTTAAAAGGTAATCTTGGGAGTGGGATGGGGGAGAATGAAAAATAATCAAGTAGCACTGCAGTGACAAATCGTCTTTGTTCATCACACAGAATGTAGTTAATTGAATGTTGCAAGATAGACATGAAAAGCTGTTTTTTTCTTAAATCCCTCCAGATGCTGTTTTGGAAATGCCTCTTCTTTGGAGTAGCTCAACTGTTGCCGGCATGTTTTTCTATGCACAAACATGGTGCTGAGTGAATGTCAGGCCCACTTGACGTAGACTAGCCTCATGGCATTTTGCTTGGGCTGATGGCAAGGAAGTATCAAGTCCCTCTGGCCAATATTTAGTTCTGCAGAGTAGCCCTACTTCCCCATTCTAGCCGGCTGTCTTCCACGAAGCCTCTCTTCATGTTCTGGGCAAAATTCTACCAGCTGCACCTTGCTTGGTCAGCAGCCTTTGAAACAAGCAACACAAACAAGATGCCTCCAATCTTAGCTTTCCACAACAAACATTGTAAATTCAATCAAGAGCTGTATGATAATTAAGGTACAGGCCTTCTGAGGGCACAATCCTAACCAGCTTTTCAGCAATGACATAGCTGTGCCAGTGGGGCATGTGCTGCATCCTGCAGTTGAGGGTGGCAGTCATGGAGGCCTCTTCAAGATAAGAGAATGTTTGTTCCTTTGCCTCAGAGCTGCATTACCCTTTCCCTGGTGCTGGACAGTTGGTTAGGATTGCGCCCTGAATCTCTGCCACACCTTTTGCAAGGTGCAGAGCAAGCTAAGCTTTCTGGGGCAGGGGATGAGCCATTAGGGCCACCAAGACATAAAAGAAAATCTTTCATCGTGAGTTCACCCTGCAATAGCCTCTGTGCTTCTGTATGGGAATTCTGGTTATAAAAAGCAGAGTCACAGCCCAGGTTATCTGTCTTTTCTTCATCATTCTCTGATCTCACGCTCACTCCAGGGCATGTTTAGTAAGTAGTATGGTGGGCAGAATCACCTGCACTATTAAAAATAAATTGTTGTTTTTCTCTGTTCTTGTTTGCTGAGAATGTGTAGTTGAATTCGTACAAGCCGCACAAATACAGTGAGACTGGGAGAGAGACAGCAAGGGGAGGAAAAGGGAACGTAGCGGTGTGTTTGCATGCTACTAGGACCATAATTCAAATCGACTGGCATTTCAGAGTTGTAATATGGAAAATTTCTGTCTCGTTATGTCCTTATGCAGAAACAGATGCCTGGCAAGAATTGGAAAAGAGGGTTTTTCTGAATACATAATATGACACTTTGGATATGTCTGCACTGGCAGAGCTCCCAATCGCTCATGTCCTTGCTTAGCACAAGCATCCTTTGCGTGGAAATGATGTCTGACAAGGAACCCCACACCTGCATATCTCCCATCCCGATGCATGTACTCTGCTCCCTGTCCCAATCTCACAGTATCTTCCATCAGGACAGGACCTAGTATAAACAGTAGTGTTCAGAGTTGCCTCTGAATGCATACAACACAGAGCTGACTTTCTGACTTCCCGAGTCGTGACCTCACTTGGCATCTAGCCCAGATGCATGTGAGAAGTATTTATGTATTATCTAGACATTGATATTCCACTTCTGGTCCCTGAAAGTGGCCCCAAGGTGGCTCACCCTAACTTTAAAAAATCATAGAAGAAATTAGCAATAAAATAATGTACTATAAAACAAAATATTGATGATTAAAAATTAAAGGTAAAGGTTTCCCCACGACCGAATGGTTTAGTCGTAACTGATTGTAGGGGGCGGTGCTCATCTCCATTTCAAAGCCTTTAGAGCCGGCGTTTTGTCCGAGGACAAGCTTCCGTGGTCATGTGGCCGGCATGACTATATGCCATAGTGCACAGAACGCCGTTACCTTCCCACTGAAGTGGTCCCTATTTATCTACTTGCATTTTTAGGTGCTTTTGAACTGCTAGGTTGGCAGGAGGATTAAAAATTGCTTCATCTCAAAATTAAAACAAGAACAGATAGAACAGCTGGGATAAAAGAATATGTTTCAAGGGGGACTATCCATTCAAATGAAACACCAATGAAATAAAAATACATAATGGGTCAAATCCAATGTGGAGGCCAGATTATTTGTCACATTCAGTACCATAATCCAGGGTTTTTGAAGTATTTCTAGAGGAGGGGTGGAATAACTGATCCTCACAATCCAGAAGTAAGCCTCAGAGAATTCAGTAAGGCTCACTCCCTAGAGAGGAGATTTAGGATTGAAGTTTTAGTAAGTACAGTATCTCCTACCTAGAAACGTACTATTAAGCACTGACAAAACTGACTATACTCTGTCAGCAAAGGTAACAACACCAGAGCTGTTGATCTGTAGAATATGCAAGAATATGCAAGATCAACTATGTTGATTCCAAATGTTATCTTTTAGAACAGCTGTCTCCAAATTGGACACCTTCTGCACCAGCAAAAAGTTTCTGCTGTTTTGTCCTGGACGCTCCTGAAGACCCCGACTACAGCCCCCAGGGGTCTTCGTGGCAAGACATTTCCGGAGTCTGCCACCCCAGCATGCCTTATGCATGGTGTTGTGCACAGAAGTGCCTTGCTGCAAAGACCCCTAGGGCCTGTAGTTGGGGTCTTCGGGAGCATATAGGGTGGAACAGCAGAAGCCAGTCACCCAGGGGAAGGGCAGGGTGGATGCTGGATCTGGCCCATGGACTGGAGTTTGGTGACCCCTGCTTTAGAACTTTATCGGACAGTTAGGAAATATTAATATAAGTACAGTATAGTAAGAAAAACTTGCATTCCTTTTCCCTTCTCAAATCCCTTGCACCACTGCAGCCTGGTTCGTGTTTTTGGTTCCCAGGCTGCGGTCAGGGTATGTAACGTAAATATTTTGTTTCAGAAAAGCAAATTTTGCGGTTTGGGAAAACTCCCACCCTAACTATTATTCCTGTAGTCTTTATTCTGATACACACACCTGCTACTTGAAGAAAGGTGGATAGTATCTTTATCAGAGATACTGCAAATCTCTCAATTCAAATATGACATTTTGGCAGCAGCCATTAATCCAAGCTATAGACTGAACAACTTTCAACAACGATAAATGCCAGCCATTATTTATGCCCGACAATTGCCTGCTCACAACTATATTATCATTGCTGTTTCCTTCTGTTAATTAGCTGTCATGCATGCACAGTAACAACCTGCCATCAATAGCATTTTAAATGCCTCCTGTAAAAGCTTAAGAGCACACTGGGCTGAGATAGTGTACTATGATTTGTGTCCAGTGCCAGAAGATGAGAGGGCACCCTTCCCCCAGCTAAAAAAGAGCACTGTCGCATAACCTCAGCTGCCTGATTCAGCACTTCAGGGACCCCACGGGACAGCATCCATAGTCACCACCTTACAGCACTTTTTGCCCCCTGCTACAAAAGTGTCATTCTGGCTTTGGCTTTCAGTGTGGGAGAATAGGGCAGTAGGAAGGTCGAAGAGGGCAACAATTGGGTGGGGGTGCATATGGGTTTGTTTTTTTTAAATTAAAAACACATAAAAACAAAACACCACTTTTTTGGTATTAAAATATTCAGGGATTAGAGGAAAGGCAAGTGTTAAAGTGAGTGGGTGTCCAGGCACCCCATTATTGTTCACATGGTTGACATTTCCTCATTCTGCTTTTTTTTATCCTCATTTTAATTTTTGTTGGTTTCTTTTTAAATAGTGTTCAGAGTAACAAACGCAGCTGTGATGATTTTAAAGACTGCCATTACATACAAACCTTCCATCTAAAAAGCAGAATTTGAGACAGACACGAGTCACTCCCAGGTGCTTTTCAATAATCACTTAATGGCGCTCCAGATTGCTTTGAAATCATCCTTGCTTTGTGTCTGGGCAGGAATTTAACATGTGACAAAACTGCTCCATCACTCCCAGTAGAGAATCATCTGTTTCTCTACTAGTGTTTTCTAGATTTGGACTTGGAAAGTTAATGAGGAATGTTACGTTGGGAGGTAGGAGAGGGTGGCACCCACTGTGGGCAACTTGAGCCAGATGTTATGTCATTCCTCACCTCCTGGCGTTCCCCTTATCTCTTCCCCTTAGGCCCAATGATGAGTGGGAGGCATATATCTCCTAATCTGCCCCGCTTTTGCAGGATGCAGTGCAAGCCTTTTTGGCGTGGCTGCATCACCAGGGGTGGGTGGGAAAGATTGGGTCATGTATACTAAAACATCAAGGCACAAAAACAGTTTTTTCCCTTGTGCCATCAAACTGTTGAATTGTAATCATTTGACGTGATTAGGAGTTGAGGCTATTGGTTTTTGTTGAATATGTTTTTAATTGTTTTGTTTATTTTTTTGTTATGTAGTCTCTTTTTTTAAGTGTGGCCGGTAGCCATATTAAATTCCGGGTATGGTCTACATACCTGGCCAATAAATAATAATAATAATAATAATAATAATAATAATAATAATAATAGGCATTCACTCACTACAGGGAACTGCAGCTCTGTGAAGGTCTCAGTACCCTCATCAAACTACAAATCCCTGTGGGGGAAGCCGTTGCAGTTATAAAGCTCATATTGGTTTGCAGTGTAGATCTGGCTTGTATCAGGATGTTACTTGTTCTGTTTAGGAGGAGTCTGCAAGAGAAAGAGAATTATCCATCTACGTATGGCAGAAGAGAAAGAGCTATCGAGGACTGAAGCCCCATGCTCTGACAACTGAAAATCCTGCTTCTGTAGACTTGCATTGCCCACACATTCCCAAGCTGATCATTGCATTTTACTTAAAACAAAAGGAAAGCATAATTTCTCCGGATGTTGAATTCTAGGCACAGCCCTGGCCCTCCATGCCTGCTGGCTGTGCTCTCCATTTACAGCTACATTCACGTGTCCTCTTCAGTGCAGTGCCGACAGGGCTGCACTAACCCAGGCCCAGGCCCCAAGGGTTTCAGGTATTTCGGTCCAACTCCTGGCCTCTGGCACTTTTGTGCCTCCTTCAGTATTAACCTGACCATGGGTTAATACAGCCTCCCAAAAGAAAAAGGAGGGCCTGCCCCAAGCCCTTGTTACTTTCCTGCTCCACTCCTTGCACAACAACTTCTACTCCCACCTCCCGGTCTAGCGCTGCAGGCTGAGCCGGGCTGAGTCCTCACGGAAGCTTTGCATCACTGCAGGAGCTCAGCTCCCTGTAGCCAGGGCAGAGTGGCTCCCTGTGGCTGTGGAGGCCTGCTCACAGGTCACAGGGGCAGGTTAGCAAGAACATTGACAGGCCCCTAGTCCTGCAGGACCCCTAGGCTTAAGCTTAGTCAGCTTTATGGATAATACCATAAGGTGTGGACTGATGGTTGAGCTGCTGGTACTGCCTAAGCAGGAGAATCTGTGGTCTATTTTTGGATGGGAGACAGAATGCCAGGCTGTGTGACAAACTGCAGTACCTGTGGTGACAGAACAGAGTCGCTGTGGAGCTGATTAGCCAGTGTGGGAATGTGTGAGAAGGCCAGCCAGCAAAAGAACAGAGTATGACCTTGAGGGCCTGTCCAGGCTGCACTTACGATCAGCTGCTGAAGCTCGATGTCACATGGCCAGAGGAGAGAGAGACACTGTGAAGGCTACACCTGGGACTGAGGATTCGGTGAATCGCAGAATACTGGATATTGGTTAAAAACCCCATTGGAAAATGGTGGTTTAGACTAGCCTGCCCATGGAAGCCACCTTCGGCATTTGCTGTGGCAGGGGAAAGACGTGGTATAAATTCTTCAAAATAAAAAAATAAAAATACGGCCCTGAGTGCCAACAAAGCTTAAAGGAACTTGCATGCCTGACATTCCCTGGGCCACGTCTTCCCTGCATGCGCAGTTCCTTCACCCCAAACTGCTTTAATCCCTGCATAGTTTCTCCATCCTCCTGCCCCACTTCTCCACGACCAAAGCCCAAAATTGTTTGCGCTTTCCTCACTTACCGGTGTTCCCCTTCCAGTTTCTGAAGTGCTGTTTTTAAATTGCTCTTTGAACTCCCAAGCTGATTCTGCCTTTCACTTTGGTAATGAATGCTGGAGTGGCACCCTGTGTTTCTAATTGCTGTGGGAAAAGGCTTTGCATTTAGATCTAAATGTGATACGCAGCTCTAATAGCAAGAACTCTTTTGTGCATTTGCATGTGGTATATTGTTGCCACAATCAAATGAACAAGGCTGACTTTTGACAATGTTCTCTGATCAGTGTTTTCATCCAATTAAGCATAAATATTTTGGTAGACTCTGATTTCTGTCAGCATTTATTACACAAAAATGTATTTGTTCTTTTGGTTAATTAAGAACCAGTTTGCATACATGTTACCGAAATGTGATGCTTTTCAGCACAATTTGAGTGACAAGATGTCTCAGGGACCTATGTAGAATAATTAGTGTTTACCAAAAGAGAGATGAAGCCTCCCTTGCCCCCTCACAGATCAAGAAGTATCTTGATTGGGCCAGGAAGTACAAGATTTAGGGTGCAATTCTAACCAACTTTCCAGCACCTGGGTAAGGGCGATGCAGCTCTGAGGTAAGGGAACAAGCATTCCCTTACCAAGACTCTGTGACTGCCGCCTAACTGCAGGATGCAGCACATGCCCCATTGGCACAGCTATGTCGGTGCTGGAAAGTTGGTTAGGATTGCACTCTTACTCTTTGCAGTGCTAGAATGTTTGAATAGGACTCAATTTATTTATTTTGCTATAACTTATTTAATCTCTGCAGCCCTGCATTGTTATCTCACTGTCATTGCATTGTCCCTTTCTGTCCATAGCATGATCTGCAGTCATACTGCTGAAGCTAGTCAGATCTGGGTCTGTTCAGCACTGGAGAAATCACCTGGGCACCCTGTGTGTACTATCATGAACTCTGGAAGACAGGCAGGATATAAATGACATAACGTTCCTCTGGGAATGTCTAACCCTGTGCCCATTTTGCTGGCTCAAATCGGACCAGTGGCCTATGATGCTGTCATCAGGGATATATATAGGGGATGGCAGAGGGCTTCAGAACATTGGAACATCTACAGGATAAATGATGATGTTATCATCAAAAGCTCTCAGGTGTTGCATTTGAGACGTGTTTCAAATGAGTTGAGCTGAGTGGAAGCATCAGGCTCCACAAGAAGCAAATTAAGAAATGTGCCTTGAGGCAACTGTTACTGTGTATAGCAGGGGTGTCAAACGTATTCTATACAGCAGGCTGAGTAGCATTCATGGTGCCTGCTGAGGGCTGGAAATGATGTTATTGAGCAGTAGATGACCAGAAATCAGCACTTTTTTTGCTCACCTAGGGACTCATTAACAGCAAATGACTGAAAATATGCATTGATCATACTGGGTGTCCAATTATCACAGCCCCCCCTTTAGCTGCGTTGCTTCTGCCATGGCAATGCTGCCCACATGCACCCCGCTTGCCTGTGATGCAGGCTTTCTGGGAGGAATGCGTTCCTTTCTCTGCGGAGCCTCCTGGGGCTGCCTGGCTACCGTTGCGCCCCTGGGCAGTCGAGTAGTTCAGGATTGGACTGCCCATCTCATTGGTCAGTTTTGAGTAAAGGAAATCCGCTTTTTGTTACAAAGGTCAGTTGTTGTTTTTTATTATTTGGCTATAACTTTTAATAGAACATAGATAATTCAATGCTGTTTCTGCCCTAAATTGCAAATCAAATGATATGTAATGTGGCAGTCTCATTGGTCCATTTTGAGTTAAGGAAATCTACTTTTTGTTACATAAGACAGTTGTATTTTGTGGGGGGTGCTTTTTGGCCATAGCCTTTTATAGAATACCGATATTTCAACGCGGTGTTTTTTCATTGAATTCTGCATGAAATTCCTCATTGAATGATATGTAACATGATGTTATTATTCCTACAAAACACTATTTTAACTATTTTGGCCAGTATTAGTGTCACCCTACCTCTTGAGGGTGGCACCTGGGATGCCCTGTCCCCTAGCTAGCTACACTACTGATCACAAGTGATCTCGCTGAAAATGCCTCCAAATTCTGACTCCACAACCTTGAAAAAACATTTTATTTTTAGACATGAGAACTATGGTTGCACCCTGCACCCATGCAGTGGATCCCAGAAGAGGCTTACGTATCTGTTTGAATTTCCCATCCATGCATTCAGACCACTTATGGAGTTGTCCACAGACTGATGTTCTAAGGAATGGATAACAATCCCATTTGACACCTTTTTGTTGTTGAGTTTTAGCAGGTTACTTCTGTTTCAAGGAGGATTTTTGAAAAATTTGAGATTTAGCTCCTTTTATTAAAGACATCCTGTCCCTGCTGTGATACTATATTGTCACAAGCCAATCAAAGAAAGTGTAAGGAAAACTAATTCATGTAGACGGGTGTTATATTGGATGCTGGAAATAGCTTGTTATCTCATCATTCACTGGTCTATCCTTCATCATTGATAAGTAAAGAACAAATAGCAGATGTCATGTTGTTTGTTATTGGTAACACCTCAGGAAGCAGAGATCAGATAACAGATTTTCCATGGGCTGCTTGGCTTCAGTGAACAGTCTCTTTGTAGTCTGTTTGCTGGTGATGTGGCTATATGACACATACCAGAGGAAACCGGGAGGGAGAGTTATTTATGTAACACCACCACAAGAACTCCATGCTTGACAGAATTAGAAAAGGCTGTAATGCCAGGAACACTTGAGACAAGGGCCTCCAAATTCTGACTCCAAATTCTGACAGTGCTGAAGTAGATGAAGAAGCAAAATGACAAAATGAAGATACTAGGATGAAAAAAGGATTCTAAAAGATAGTGTGTGTGTTTTTAAAAGGATTTTTCTTTTCTTTTTTACGGATTTGAGTCTTGTGCATCAGAAAACAAAAGGAAAGCAAAATGGGGACAGACCTGAACAGTCAGCTTTTTGAAAACACATTCTGGGGAAAACAGAAAAATGTGGGGACCAGGTTAATTAATTTCTATGTCAAATTCTAAAACTCATTAGTAAAGCAGAACAATATTGTATACCCCTGAGAGAGATCCAAATACATCCTTTATTGAGCTGCTTACCTAGAGGATTAAGGTCCTGTGGAAAAGGCTGTGTGTGTGTGTGTGTGTGTGTGTGTGTGTTGTTGCGCCCAGCTGCAGAATTATGGAATTAAAGGGACAGATGAGACTATAATGGACTTATGGGTCATCTACTTCAGCTTTTTGTATCATATCGTCCGTGCCCAAAACACTGTTAACAGATTGGGCCATAAAATGATGACATTGTCTATGATCCGGCAAATGATAATGTGTCAATAGCAGAGGACAGGAAGTGCTGGTTTGCTCCGCGTCACAAATGCTTATAGGATTATTATGGCCATATTGCCGATGGCGCGGAGTGAGGGGAATGAGTGAGGCCCACAGAGAATGCCATGGACAACGTTATAGTAGTATAGGAGCCACATTTGAAGCTAAGAATTCTTGGCTCACAATGTCCACCTTTCACAGCTTCCAGGCCCTGTCCTGCTGTTTGTAAAAGGTTGCCCATGGGAAACCAACTTCTAAGTCCTGTTTGGATGAGAAGCTGGTTGGATACATTTGCACAAGCCCCTCTTCCCCAGCCTAACCTACTTTATTATGGCCTGATCCATAATAAACTCTCTGCGAGGAGATGGAGCGGTGCCAGCTCATGGGGGAGTTTTGGCTGCTAGAGATCTCCTCAAGGTGAGGGGACATTTGTCCCCTTGACTGGGGAAAGCCCTAGCAGCTGCTATGGGTCCACATGGACTTGTGCCAGGTTGATTGTTGGTGTAAGCCCACAATGACCCAGGAAAGCAGATCAATGCCAGTCCTATCCTTCTCCTGGGCCTGATCCACTCTCCTCTGCTGCCATAACCACCTTGTCCCCCACTCACCTTGAACTTCCTCCCCGATACCTTCCAACCTCCTGCTCTGGCTTACCTCCTCTGGCAGGTCTCTGTAGACCTGTTGGCATACAACAGCACTGGCACTGATTGGGCCATGCTGACAAGGTGTGCTCTGCATTCTCTGGTAGAGGAGCAATCCCGGAGGCCTCCTCAAGGTAAAGGAATGTTTATTCCCTTATTTCAGGGCTGCGCTTTGGCTACATAGGCACTGGGAAAGCTGGTTAGGATTGGACTGTCAATCTAGTAATTGTTACTACCCCCTGAATTGCAGAAAGCTGGGAGCAGCCATCTTGGAAGCTGCAGACCTTCCTATATTCCTTCTGTGAATGTTAACAATTTGAATTTTCAGGTGAGGGTTTTTTAAAATTTTGTTTTTAGTTCAGTGCTTTTACGTAATATTTTAACCTAATTTTGCTTTCTGTCAAGGCTGTTTCATGGTTGTGCAATTGTGCAGTCCAAGAATGCCTGTTTGCATTCTATTTTAGTATGTCACAACAATGGCATTTCTGCTTGATGATGTCACTTCCAGGCTAATGATATCACTTCCATGCTAATGATATCACTTCCAGTGGGTCCCAACATGCGTTTCATTGTAAAACATGGGTCCTGGTCTAAAAGGTTTGAGAACCACAGCTGTAACAAATAAACAATACAACGATCCTTATACATATCCTAAGGACTGCAGTTTCAGTTGGAAGTCATTTCTGTAAAGAGGTCCCACCTGAAATAATGAAGACTTACACATCAGAGTTAGCTTCTCAACCTGCTATTTTCATTTTGCATGCATGCGTCAGCTCCACAGCTGGTTGCAGATGCCAGTTCCATGAAGTACCAATTTTTTTAACTGTTAAAGGTTATCTCCATGCAGAATCCTTTTCCTGTTCTAGGGGGCAGACAGCTCTTGCTGGATTGGGGTTTAGACAGTTTGTTATAATTCTTGATTTCTGGGCCTAAAGAAATGGAAATTTAAATATTCAGTGTTATAAAATATAAACTTCTGCCCTTCTTTGGACGGGGACCAGCCTTCAGCAAATCAGTGCTGATGCCCTATAATTAACAATGCTAAATACAATAAATTCTTAGTCTTTTGTGTGGCACATCCCAATATCTGAGCATTCCAAAGCTGTTAGAATGGGTGCGGGAGCTAAACCCTACAGTAGATTTTGAGAAACAGAGTCTCTGTTGTGGCATGGCAAAATGTAGCACTTGTTCTACAATGCATAACGGTATCACTAAAATAAGAAAGTGAAAAACTGAGTCTAGGTAAAAGAATCACTTAGGTTGGCAGAACTGGCATACTTCTTTAAGACAATTCTTACTGTCCTGTTTAAAACATTGTTTTATACTTTGAAAATTCTCTACCCCATTCATGCCAATCATTGCAGTTAAGACTGGTAAATTCTGGTAGAATTCTGATGTGGTCTTTGATACGAATGACAGCTTTTTATCACTTTTGGTAGACATTATGAGACAAGATAATTTATAGATGCTTTGTCATCCATACAATTGGAACAATACAGTAAATACCTGATGAAGAGCTGATTGTGTTTTTTAAAAACTGCCCCCCACCGCGTTTCCCAATTCTTTGATTGAACTGGCTGTTTGATAAGACAGTTTTAATATTTCTAACCAGCCTACTGGCTTGCTAACCTAGGCTGTATTTTGAATTCATTTTTATTTTAAAATATTTATTCATCACGTTTCAGTCCCATTAGAGGAACTACCACGCAGCTTACAATAAAAAAGCATTAATTAAAAAACATATAAATATAATAAAACCCAGCAACAAAATCAAGTAGGGTGGGAAAACAGCACTTAGTATACTGTTGGTCAAAACACAAAGACAGTAATAATATTACTTATCTAACAATAAGCCATATGAAGGGAAATTCTTCATTAGCTTTGAAAAAGTCATATAGGCCAACTCAGGGGACAGCACGCCACAATCTGAAAGATGCCGCACTGAATTTGCCCTGGCCCATGTTCCGTACCTCAGCAGGCAATGGGATGTGGAGCAATTCTAAAAACATTTATTTTATCCATTTTGGTCACTGGCTGTGTCACACACACCCCTGAAGATGGCATCTGGGGAGCCCTGTCCCTCGCCCCCTGGCTAGCTATGCCACTGAAATTGCAATGGCCCATGTCCCCACCTCAGCAGATATGGGATGTGGAGCAAGGCCTCAGTTGTCAGGTGCAGCATGTGAACAGGTTTGTGCAGAAGGAGGCAGCTCTCCTCGTATCCAGATCCCTAGCCGTATGGGGCTTTATAGGTAATAGGCAGCACCTTGACTTGAGCTCAGAAACAAACTCGAAGGCAGAACAGACTGAAGAGCACAAGCAGGACCTCTTCCAGCCACCTTGTACCTACCAGGTGAATCTTCTGAATCATCTTCATGAGCAACCTGAAGTACAGCACAAGGATATGTAATGGCACCAGGAAAGTAAGGCTCTACAGAGTCACAGAACCTTAAAAAATTAGGGTGTGTGTGTCATATATTGCAGCCTGAAACTGGTTTCATAGCAGTTACAGTACTCCTCCCCAAGGAACCCTAGGAACTGTAGTTCTGAGAAGGGGCTAGAGATAGCTGGTGGTGAGTCCTCATCCATCTTAGTCCTGTCCAGCTGTTACCTAATGTGTGGATAAGAATATGCTTTAGTGGGTACCATGAGGATGTACCAGCAAGCCTTGCCCCCCCCTGTGCTGTGCTCTATGCTTCTCACAAACCATGACTACAGTGTTTATTAGGGAGTGCATTGGTGCAGGGGCTGAACTTGAAGTGTGCTGTCACTGCTCTCCCATGTATTCTGGTCCATGCTTTAGGTAACATAAGCTTAGAATTCTTATCCTGGTGGCTTGTGGACTGCCTTCTGTCTGTGGCCACTATCAAGGTAGGGATGTAGGGCTTCAAAAATCAGGTCTGAGAGCTATTCTGCTGGCATAGGGAGTAAGTTACCTGCTGAGCCTCTCTGTCAGACTCCTAATTTCAACTCCCCTGGCATTCCTCACCAAAGTACCACTTTCTCAGAATTAGTTGTGGAAATGCATGGATATAAATTTGTAGTTCAGCTAGGCCCTTTGAATTAGAGCCTATATTGGCTCATCTGGTTGCTGAAATTTATCCTCATTTTCCTTTTAAAAGGTTATAAAGCGCATTGCTCTCTATGATGCATGCAATCGAATATTAATACCTGTCAGTACTATGAGGTCCTTTTATGCCGTGTTTAAATCCCTAAGCAAGGGATGAGCAAGCTCTGTTCGGGGAAAAAAAAGAAAAGGAAAAAAAAACCTTTATTTTTTTTGATGCTACTGCTGCTGCTTCCTTTTAAGCTTTTTATTTAGAAAGAAAATGATTGGAGTCAAAGAGCCTTAGAATTATTTCTGTAATTAAAGGCAACTTGGATGAGATGGCTCATGCCACCCCAATAGGCTCCAAATTGGTACACCTTGCTACACACAAAATGGAAACTAAAATTTTATTTAATTGACTTGCTTCCAACAGACACTGTAGAAAATTACAGAAACAGCTCTCTGGAAGGCTTTGTCCTATTTCTTTTTAGTAGCTGTTGTTATCCTATAAATTAAAAGTCCAAAAAAGCAGGAACAGCCATCAGGATTTGTAGACCCTAGATCAGTGATGGCGAACCTTTTGGGCTTGGTGTGTCAAAACTTTGGGAAATGCGTAACTTCACTCTGCTGGTGTGTCAACCCCCCTTCCCAACAAAAGACAAATAATTCTTTATATTCGTTTAAACTAAAACTACAGTCCAATCATGTGTGGTGCTTTGTGGTATATAAAAAAAAAACACCAAATAATTACAGAAATGAAAAATGAGTAAAACAAATTCAGTTTTTGTCAGGCGTTGGTGAACACTGGTGTGTCACCCCAAACGTTGCGGTGTGTCACCTTTGACACGCGTGACATAGGTTCGCCATCACTGCCCTAGATGTTCGGCTTCTCTCCTTCCTTTGTTCCATTGGTTTTTCTTAATATGTTAAAGTGCAGGCACATAGCCAAACGCAAATGTCTAACCAAAAACAGCACACACAAAAAGACTTGCCTATGTATGTACCCCTGTGTTTCTAACACATAGATTTATTTCTGCTGAGCTACAGACTGATTACTGCTTTAAAAAAAAATAACAGCACAATCCACATGAACAATGGAGAAATGGAAGAGTAATCGCTCCCTTCCAGGTTTTCTAATTAACACCAGACGGTCCTTGTTGGTGTGACATGTGTCATATATACAAATACTCTGGCCTTGGCTCTGATCTCAGTTTACAGAGAAGGAATGTCTGTCTGGTTAAGTGTGAGCCACACCAAACTGCTGTAAGGAGTCTCCAAGCACTTAATTTGCAACAGTTCATAGACAAACCAGGCACCGCTTCACTGGATGTGAACCTTGGCGCTTGACTTCCTCCCCAATGGTAATAGAGGAAGTGAGCATCTCTATTCCTGAAGAAGGAAAAAAGACTATTAGGGGTCCAGTGTATTGTAAACTGAGGAATTCATCTTCTAGTCTGTCACATTCCTATTCAGAGGGGACCACAGCTCAGTGGCAACACACATATTTTTGCATGTACAAGATTGCAGGTTTATTTTGAATATTGCCATCTGAAAATGATCTCAGCAGGTCTGGAAAAGATCTCGGACTAAGACTGGGCCATTCTACCTACCTGACACAAGCCACTTGCATTGGCCTAGCGCTGTCGTGAATGTGCTGGAAAGCACTTCTGCATCAGTGCAAGTGGCACAGGGCTGACACCCCTGATGGGTGTGAGCCCTCACCTGGCCAACCATTTACGCCACCCAGCTGGGAGCAACACATTTTCACTTCCAGGAATGCCATTAATTATAAAATGAACAGTAGGCTAAAGTAACAGCAGCCAGTGTTGCACATAGGTAAATCAATATTAAAAGTGCACCCGCACAATTAAAACAAAATCCTGGCTGTTCTGAAGTGTACATAAGAACATAAGAAGAGCCCTGCTGAATCAGGCCAAAGGCCTATCTAGTCCAGCTTCCTGTATCTCACAGTGGCCCACCAGGTGCCCCAGGGAGGCACGAGAAAACAAGATGCTTGGATCCTGTTGCCACTCCCTTGCACCCGGTACTCTGAAGTGCCTCCGGGCAAAAAGGCGGGGTAAAAATCAAATAAATAAATAAATAAATAAATAAATAAATAAATAAATAAGTAGCCTACTACTAATGTAAGGAGGTTGCACAATCCATCATGGCCTATAGCCCACGATGGACTTTTCTTCCAGAAATCTGTCCAATCCCCTCTTAAAGGCATCTAGACCAGATGCCATCACCACCTCCTGTGGCAAAGAGTTCCACAGATTAACTATCCGCTGGGTAAAAAAGTACTTCCTTTTATCTGTTTTAACTCTCCCAACCCTCAGTTTTAGCAGATGCCCCCTGGTTCTGGTGTTTTGAGAGAGAGAAAAGAACATCCCTCTATCGACTCTATCCCTTCTGTGCATAATTTTGTATATCTCAATCAAATCCCCCCTCAGGCGCCTTTTTTCTAGGCTGAAGAGCCCCAAACGCTGCAGTCTTTCTTCATAAGGGAGGTGCCCCAGCCCTGTAATCATTTTCGTCGCTCTCTTCTGCACCTTTTCCAGCTCCACTATGTCCTTTTTGAGGTGCGGCGACCAGAACTGTACACAATATCCCAGGTGTGGCCTTATTCTCAACCCCTTTTTTAATTACCCCAAGCATGGAATTGGCCTTCTCAATTGCTGTCGCACGCTGGGTCGATACCTTCATTGAATTGTCCACCAGCACCCCAAGATCTCTCTCCTGAGCTGTCACAGACAGCTCAGAACCCATAAGCCTATAGGCAGTGATAGGATCAGCTAACGACTCGGGGGAACGCTGGACGGGCAGCAGGAAGGCTGGGTGGGACTTCCAGGTGATTGACAGCCCGTCCGTCCGGGTCTGCCGCCTGTCCGCCCGCTGCATGGGCTGCCCCCGGGTGGTGTGCCCCGCCGCTGCACGCCCTGGCACCCGGGGGGGCCCTACCCTTCCCCCCAGCTAGCGGGCTCCCCCTCCAAGGCCAGGGCAGCCTGTGCAGCGGGCAGGCAGGTGGCGGACCCGGACGGACGGGCTGTCAATCACCTGGAAGTCCCGCCCAGCCTTCCTGCTGCCCGCCCAGCGTTCCCCCGAGTCGTTAGCTGATCCCATTACTGCCTATAGGTGAAGTTTTGGGATTTTGCCCCAATGTGCATCACTTTACACTTATCTAATTAGTGTAATTACAAGTGTAATTAGTGTTGCCAACTCTGACCGAAGCTATTCCTAAAGATGTTTATTTCAACATGTTGGAAGCATTTCTGTAATGAAATTCTTCTTTGTTAAAACAGGCATTCCACAAAACACCGTGTTTTCTTAGTCTCAAGTCACTATAGTGTTAATTATTTCCTTCCCATGTGATTTGTGCCCACGCACCAGTTTTTGGTTTAGTATTCCAAACATGATTTTTTATTCCTTCAATGACACCAAGAGGAGATTACAAGAAGTTATACATTTTGAGAAGTCTGTATACTCTGTGGTTGCACCGAGGAATTGGGAATTTGATTTTAATGAACTGAGGCTTGCAACATATGATAGCTTTTTTCAGCAATTTGTGGTGATTTGAGAATTGTAGGTGGTTTACATCCCCATCCCACTTTCTCCTCTAGTGAATGGATTCTGCAGGTTTTAACATTGTTTCTAAAACCTGCTAAGACTGTTTTATCAGGTGGCGATGGGGCAAAAGAAATGTGTGTGCACCTTGGGAAACAAAACCTCTCTGAGACCACCTTCAGCTCTCTTTATTGGCTGTGTCCATTCTCTGCTCAGACACCCCAGTGGTTACCTTGAAGCAGAATTGTAGGTAGGGCAGCCCATGCCTCTTTGCCACCTGAACCCCTCTCAAATTTGCCACCTAAGCGTGGGGGGTGGGGGATAGGGTGGCGGCTGAGATCCAGAAAGAATGATCAAGCACCCTCCAATGGATGAAGAGGAAAACGGAGGAGGGAGGGGACCCTACCCTCTACCCACCCCATCACCTTTCATGTCACTCTCACTTCCAGCCTTCCTCCAGCTTGCCATTTCTGTTTTGCTTTTGCACGCTTCCCTCCTGTTCATTCAAAACCAGAATCAGTATGCAGAAGGAAGGTTATGCACAGAACTCTAGGACAAAGAGGGCAAAGACTTCACATTTGTTTCTCCCTGTCCGCCTGGTGCTTCATAAGCGGGGAGAGGTGATCTGGAGCCATGGGAACTACTACTACTTCTACTAATAGTGCTAGTATTATTATCACCATCACCACCACCACCACCAGAGGAATACCTAGCGGGGGATCATAGCATGAAGTCTTGCAAGCAGCCGCTCCCCCTCCTCTTTGGAGCTATTTCCAGCCACTAGAGCAAAATGGAGGCTAAGTGGCCAAGGAATGGCTCCAAAGAGGAGGGGGAGTGGCTGCTTGCAAAACTTAGTGCTGTGCTCCTCCTCTAGGTATGCCTCTGATTACTCTTCTTCCTTCTTCTTCAAGCTGAAAGAGGGGGTCAGAGTACTAAACTAGAGCACCTACAACTAAAGCAGCAGAGTGCTGCAGACAGAAGGGTTGGGGGCTTGTCAGTTCCCTGCCCTTCCAACTATGCCACTTCACATGACCTTTCCGTTTTTGTGCCTTGGGCAGAAGAGAATATGATCTCGACCTATAGATCTCACCCTGAATAAACACTATTATGCAAAAGAATGGCAAGGTTATTTTCAGGGGTGTCGTTAAGCAAGGGGAGTGGAGTTCTGGAACTTTCTCTACTGCAGGAGTGGTGACCTTCGTCAGCAGGATCATGCAGGTGCTGCCTCTGAAACTTTTTTTTCAAGGGACCTTAGATGAGAAGAAGCATCAGGCACAAAATCAGGAGGTAAAACTGCTTTGGGGTATATTTTGATATCTAGGACCATTGACGTTCCCAAGGGCTGCCTACACATGCTTCATTGAGGCTACAGTCCTGTGGCAATTTAAAGTTGTTTTTTGTTACAGTCTGGGATTGGGGCTATGGGGCAATGTAATGATGAGTTCCAGCACTTCAACATTTACCACTACGCCACTGACTTTTTTTCTTTAAATACTGATGCTTTAAGTTAGTGGATGTCAGCACTGCAGGAAAATATATAACCCCTGTCAACAGCCTTTGTGACTTAGCCGATTTTCAAGTGGAGGATGTATCCCATGAAGAACTTTGGTTTTGACCTTGGGACTGTTTTAAAGCATCTACGAAACCTCCTTTTTTCCTTTGCCTCTCATGCTCCTTAGGGGAGCTTTCTAAAGAGGAAGAGATGTTCTGTTTACAAACCCATCCAAAGTGTGTGGCTAAGCTTCTCAAACCATTAACACAGTAGGATTCAGAGGCTGAAATTACTGTGTCGCCGGCTGGGTCAGACAGAATCATCACCTGCGTAGTTGCTTCTCAAGGCCAGCTTTATTTACCAGGGAAATTTGATGATTTTTGGATGGATTTATGAATGGGAAGGTCATAGTCACTAACCTCCTAGCATTTCATTAAAGGAAGGCATCCAGGCTGATCCTGATTTGTGAGGAAGCCTATCTGTGGCTGCACGGTTCCATCATGCAGGTAGAAAGGACAATGCCAATACAAGGTGTGATTAAATTACTGGAAGCATCCAGAGAGGAGAGGATCTCAACTCTGCCATCCCAATTCTCCCCCTTTCTGGTTGGGAATGCTCTCCTCCCACACTTTCTGAATAGGGTTTGTTTCATAGGTGCTATATAGTATATAAGTTCAGTCATGCCCTGGTACCTGCTGGGTTCTGTTCTGGACCTCTCCATGGATACCTGAAACCATGGATACTGGGGACAAATTTTTAAAGATAGGGGAATATCAATAGTTTTGCTGCAACAGGGAAAAAAAAGAAATTTCTATTGTTCCCCTATCTTTTTAATAGGTGTCCTAATATCCATGGACAACTGAAACCATGGATGCTAAATCACTGGATACAGGGGCACACCTGTAATGAAGAAGGAGGAGCCAGATTTCTGAAAGATGAGGGAAGGGTGCCAATAAACCAAGTGTCTCTGGGGTGGATGCTACCTGGGGCGGTGCTTATCTGGAGAAGCTTGGTGTTCTGGACGTTTGTGGGTGATGTAATGACATAATCACATCGCCCCAACATTCCAGGCTACTGCATTGCATTCAATTGAAAAGCCCACCTCCGTTTGGCTATCTTCGGCATACTCTGACCCCATTAACTTTGCGTTCTCACTGTGAGTAGCATAAACATGATTGTTGGTGACACCGTGAAGGATCTGGGTCTGGAATGTGCTAAAGTTCACCAAATGGAGGCTCAGGTGACCCCCTTTGAGGTCCATACCCACTGCACCCCCCGCTAGTGGCACCACTGCAGCAAACAGCTGTGTAGATAGTAAAAAGATGGACGGGCCATGGCATTTCTGGAAGGAGCCAATTTTTTATGCAGAGTTTAAAGTATGACACTAATATTCCATGAGGTGCTTTTCTACTGTTTTGCCATGGAATAAATATGATGTTTATGTCTAGCCATAATCCCCAACTGGAGATGGACAAACTGGACAAATGGAGAAACTACTGTAGACAAATGGAGACAAATTTTGCCAACTGGGCAAAACGTGGCTATGATGGCAAAAATGGTGTAACTATGACCTTTCTAGCCCCACATGTAACTGAGAGTGCAATCCTAACCTGGAGTTAGGGTGGCACAAGGAACTCTCTCTGACTGTCTCTCTGAGTCAGTGAGGCCAGCACACAGAGGTATGCCATCCCCCTGACTCTGAGAACGGTCTAAACGTGCTTTACGGTGGCTCTGGTGCTGGCCAAATTTTGCTGGCCTAACTGTGCTGACCTAACTCCAGGTTAGGACTGCACCCTGAGATACAGACGCTATGTGATAAGTGGTACCTTTTCCATTATGACTTTACAGCTGTCAACTTCTGCTGCTACATGCCAAACAGTGTTTGCACATCATGCTCCCATGGAATTGCTGCCTGCTTCAGAATTTCTGCCCCAAACCTGTTTCTGCATAGTTGGGGATGTGGCAGTTGCATGGAGTTTGCATGAAACATATACAGAGTCACTGCATGGTGTGCTGCTAGCTATTGCATTGCATTTCTCCTGCTGACACAATCTTTTCATCCTCTTTAATTAATTCCAAGGAGATCTAAGCATTTTCTCATCAGCCTGCCCTGACCCCTAAGGTTATTTATTCTGGAAGCAGATAACTGATTAATCGTTAGGCTTTTAAAGGAGATTTTCAAAATCACAGATCTCACACTAATTCACCAGTCTGGCCTCCACTACTGCCAACAGACTCTCTCTTTCCGAGTCACATCAAGGCCACTAGCAGAAAGGGGCCTGCTTGTCATCAGGCAAGCACATGCAGGTGCAAGAACCCTTTTAACTAAACAGGAATTTAATTACCAATTCAGTGTCATATGCACTCACCACCTCTAATTCTTCCATTTCACGGGCAAAAGCAGTGCAACTGGAGAGCTGTAAGCAGAAATGACATCAGTCTTCACCCCAGTTATTCTAATGGTTTGATGAAACAAACCATATAAATTGGTTTTCAGCATATGCTGTGAAAAAGCTAACTACTCTGCATGTTGTGGAGTAAAACACAGGGTAATAGGGAATGAAATTTCTTAGGATGCAGTTTCACATATTTAAGGCCAAATTAGATATTACATGGGCAGCCCAATCCTATACTATGCTGGATTAGGCAGGCTAGCAGGCCTGCACTATATCCAGCACAGTGTAGGAGGCAGCTGGAGTTCACCTTGGGGTAAGGGGATATTTTCCCCTCACCCTGGGGTAAGTCCTAGCAGCCCCAATAGGGCTTTTCTGAAATCTGGGACACCCTTGCAAGGCTGACTGGGCCAAGGCCAAGGGTTAGGATCCTGCATAAGTGGATGGGCTTCATCTACCCTATTCTTTCCCTGAAATGCCTCCTGCCCACTCTCCTCAACCTCCCATGCTGGCCAAACTTGGCCAATGCTTCCCCACTCACCCGAGGTGGCAAGAAGGCAGGATCTAGATTCCATCAGCACGACTGCCCACAGTGGCCCATCTCCCTGTCTGAGGGTGCATTCCTAACCTGGAGTTAGGCCGGCACAGTTAGGCCAGCAAAGTTTGGCCAGCACCAGGGGCACCATAAAGCACGTTTGGACCACTCTCGGAATCAGAGAGGCCAGCACACAGACATGTGCCATCCTCCCTGACTCCAGAAGTGGTCCAAACGCACTTTATGGTGGTCCTTGTGCTGGCCAAACTTTGCCAGTCTAACTCCAGGTTAGGATTGCACTCTGAGTGGCACAGATGTGCCTTATGGCAAATGCACTGTAAATCAGATTTGGACCACTCTCAGAGTCAGGGAGGATGGAAGACGTCCATATGCTGGCCTCCCTCACTCCGAGAGGTGTGCAAAAGCATGTTTGTGACATTTCTGGGCCGGCACAGGTTAGGATTGTGCCCTCAGTCATTTGACTTCCATGTAAACTGGATTTAGGATCAGTTTGCAACCACCAGAAGAGGAACGTCATGTCCCCGTTTGATGAATGACTGCCTTTTTTCTCAAGTTGTCTGATATGCAAGCCAGATGTCAGCTTATAGGTGAACTATTTGGAGTACTGGCTTCTGGCATCTGCTTCATAGGGGAATGTGTTCTGTCTGGATTAGATGCAATAATAAGCTGGGACAAGGCTAATCAGAATTGATATCACATTGCTAATGCTGTTACCATGTGCATTTGAGCCAAGGTGAACTTATTTTGAGCCGAATTCACATTTGAGTCTTATATGAGCTTTCCATGCTCTAAGGAACCTGATCTGCCCCTTCTGTCCCTCTCCTGACTTAAACAATTTATGATTTCATATATAATATGCTATTTCAGTAGTTCTTGTTCTCCATTAAAGTGCTAGAATTTAAAACTGAAACACTGAATTGTTAACTGCTGAAGTGTTAATAGCTATTTGCAAGTTATCGTCATGCTGCTTCCCCACCACCACCAAAAGGCTCCATTTGGGGTTGCCATCCATTTATAATGTTTTTGAGCTGTTCATATTTCAGGAACTCTGCCCATAATAAATAGGTCTGAAAGGTGCAGAGGTTGCTCAAAATAAATTTTTGAGAGCATTGTTCAATCTTCAACTTCAGAGCTTACACCTGCTGCACATCTTAATGGAGAAGCAGTTTTGATAGCAATAATTAGTGTATTTTTAGGACCATTTTTGTGCATGGTTACAAATTAAAATAACTGTTTGAAAACTATTCAGGAGTAGATACCATGTTACATCAAAGGTTTGTCCATTCCTGTGGAAGTGAAATCTTACAGGGTCTGCAGTCCAATCCAGTATGTTTATTCAGAAGTCCCACTAAGTTCAGCAGCACTTACTTCCAAGTAAGTATAGCATTGCAGCTGGGTAGCCCAATCCTATGATTGATAAGTGTCAGAGCAGTGACCACAGTGCTGGCACTGGGAGCTCAATCCTAACCTGGAGTTAAACAGGCAGTTAGGCTAGCAAAGTTTAATTGGCACAAAGGGCACCGTAAAGCACATTTGGACAACTCTCAGAGTCAGGGAGGATGGCACACATTACAGTGTCCCTTGTGCTGGCCTAACTGTGCTGGCCTAACTCCAGATTAGGATTGTGCCCTGGGTGTCATAAAAGTGCTGTACTATATGCTAACCCCCATCTTGGGCCTGAAAACCCTCGCAGGGCTACTCAGTTCTGCGCCAGCGAATTAGCTGTCATACATCCGAGTAGCCCCATTTAGCAGGCTGGGACTCTACGCAGGGTAAGGGAACAGCCAGTTCCAGCCTGTCAATTTCACTGTTGGATACAGCAGGGCCCAGCGGCCTCGCTGCGCCAGCATTGAGTAGGATTGGGCATTTAGTCATCAGATTTCTCCCCTTGATGAAAGAAGGGCCTGTCCTTTATTTGTCAGATAAAAGGATGACACGACTTATCTGGTTTGAAGATTCATTTCTAGGAAATGTAACAGGTTTATTATAAGGGTAAAGCTTAATAGTCTCAAGTGGCCTTGGATGCATTTCCTCAACCTGAGGTTTATTGGAATTGGCTTTTGGGAGGGAGGTTTTAAAATGCTCAGAGCTTAAAGCTAAACTGGACAAATTGTTATTAATTATACAATTGACAGGTATTCAACCTATTTTATGTTCAAGTATCTGTTCGCGTTCTCTTGCAGCCAAAGAGCCCATGGATTGGAACCAATGCTAATCAAATGTGAACAGAATTAATTACTCAATATATAGGCTCTGGCCTGAATGGCAGTGGCGAGGGGCTCTCCAGAACATAATAGTTATATCAGGAGCAGCGCTTTCCCCAGAAATTAAATTTAGGGAGGGGGCATGTTCAATTTTTCAGAGGAATGAAAGATGAGACCCTAAAGTTAGGTGAGAGAGAGAGAGAACTGAAACAGTATAATGTGGGACTGAAAACGATGAAGAAGAGGGACAGAGTTTGAGGGAGGTACTACTATATTGAAAAATAGTGATTTCACCCAAGATAGCAAATCCATTAACAGGGGCTGCCAGGCTCCCATACAAGAAATGGCACCCAAACAGCAACTGCTACTTTCCACAGGAGGCATGGCAGTCACCGGTTTCCTCAAGGGAAGCTGCGGGCTCCACAATGGGCCTACTCCACTCACTGCCATCTATTTTGCTGGTGGGGAGTGAAGCAGCGCCATCTTGGGCTCTGTGGCCTGAAGCAGGGCATAGGTTCTGGCAGGGGCCTCCATCACCAGTCCCACCCCCTGCCAAAGCCCCCTCCTCTTCCCCCCCTGCATTCCCCATGCCCTCCCCCCACCCCCCAAAAAACTGCTTCACTGCTCAGCGGAAGCGCTTACCGCTGGGCAGTGGTGCGTCCTCCATCATCCGGCTCTGACCCCAGCACTGCCGGAAGGGCCTCAGGCAGTGGCACCAATGCGCTTTATGGCACGTTCGCAACACCCAGAGCCAGTGGATAGGATCAGGCCTTTAGACGCCTGAATAAGGTTGCACAACTTAAACAGATTTGTACTGGCTGATGCCTGTGACTATCAACAGCAATAAATAACCATCAGTCACCAAAGACCTCACTCCCACCTGGATTCCTCACACATCCATGGTAGGTGCTTATATTGTTTAGACCAGATCTGTCTCACTGAATTCAGTGGAACTTCCTAGCATGCATACATAAGATTGCAGCAAAAATGTGAGTCGAGAGAGGAACAGACATTTAGGGGGCAACCCTAACCAACTCTCCAGCATTGGCATAGGCTAGCTGTGTCAGTGGGGCTTGTGCTACATTCTGCAGGGGATTAGTAGTCACAGAGGCCTCCTCCAGGTGATGGAATGTTTGTTCCCTTACCCCAGAGCTGCATTGCCCTTACCCTAGTGCTGGAAGGTTGGTTAGAGTTGCAACCTTATTTACATCTTGATTTCTTCAATAACTCCTGTTGTTTCTTGCTCTCGTTTTTAATCTTTATTGGAGGCAGGATCAGCTAGGAAAAGTCATCTAGGCACTTTCTGATTGCAGTGCCTGGAGTTACTTTTTCAGTGTGTGTGTGTGTGTGTGCGCGCGCGCGCGCGCGTGTGCGTTTTCTCTTTCAGGCTCTTCCTATCCCCAGCTCAGCGTCTCACAGCTGCCACTCTCAATTCATGTGAGAGATTAGGTTTTGAGAAAAACTGCAGATCTCAAGCCCCTCCCCCAATAACATAACAACAGAGGAAAATCTTGCTGGATCAGTGCAAAGGCCTACTTATTCTGCGTTCCCACAGTGGCCCACCAGCTGCCTCTGGGAAGCCTACAAGCAAGAGAGAAAGGGAAACATCTCCCTTGCCATAGCTCCCCTGCAATTGCTATTCATAGGCAGTGTATTCCTCTGGATTTGGAAGCAGTACACAGCCATCATGACTATCAGCCAATGACAGACTCATCCTCCTTGAATTTTGGCAAACACCTTTTAAAGCCATCCAAACTAATGATCATCACTACATCCTGAGGCAAGGAATTCCACAGACTGTGGGCACAATTCTAACCAACTTTCCAGTACCAGGGTAAGGGCAATGCAGCCCCAAGGTAAGGGAACAAATATCCCCTTGCCTTGAGGAGGTCTCCGTGACTACAACTCCAGTGCGGGATGCAGCACATGTCCCAATGGAACAGCTATGTCAGTGCTGGAAAGTTGGTTAGGATTGCACCCTAAGTATGTGCTATGTGAAGAAGTACCTCCTTTTATCCATCCTAAATCTCATGCCATTCTGTTTCATGGGCTGTCTCTTCATCCTGGTATTGTGAGAGGGGGAGAAAAATCTATATCTATATATAAAAGTGTGTGTGTGTGTGTGTGTGTGTGTGTGTGTGTGTGTGTGTGTTCTGCATAGGCTCCGCAACGCCTGGACCGATTGACACGAAACTTGGCAAGCATACACATTGCGGCCTGGCAACAAACACTGCAGGGGTCAGACCCTCCTAGCGCCCCCGGGGGTGGGGGTACAGCGGGGTTCCCGACTGAAAAGGGTCGAAAATGGCCAAAATCGGCATCAAATCTGTAGTTTCCTCGGCATGGGGGCCCAGAAGGGGTGCGAGACAAAATGCCCACCATGTCCTGCTGGAACGCCTGGAGCGACGTGCACCAAACCCGGCACATGCATGCCTTGCAGCCTGGTGACAAACACTGCAGGGATCAGGCCCACCTGGCGCCCCCGGGGGTGGGGGTACAGGGGGGGTCCCCACGTGAAAACAGTTGAAAATGGCAGAAATCGGCGTCGAATCTGTAGTTTCCAGGGTTGCCAGGGCGAGCAGCGATGCTCCAGATGCCGTAGGAGTCCGGGTTCGGCCCCCCCCTCGGCGTGGGAGGCAAGAAGGGGTGCAAAACACAACGTCCGCCATGCCCTGCTGGAACGCCTGGAGCGATTGGCACCAAACTCGGCACGCGTGTGCCTTGCGGCCTGGCGACAAATACTGTGGGGGCCAGGCCCCCCTAGCGCCCCCAGGGGTGGGGGTGCACAGGGGCCCCCATGTGAGAACGGTTGAAAACGGATGAAATCGGCGTCGGATCTGTAGTTTCCAGGGTCGCCGAGACGAGCGACGACACTCCCGACGCCGTGGGAGTTCGGGTTTGGCCCCCCTCAACGTGGGGGGTGGGAAGGGGTGCAAAACAAGACGTCTGCCATGCCCCGCTGTGACGCCTGGAGCGATTGGCGCCAGACTCGGCATGCACATGCCTTGCGGCCAGGTGACAAACACTGTGGGGGTCAGGCCCCCCTAGAGCCCCTGGGGGGGTGCGCAGGGGGCTCCATGTGAAAATGGTCGAAAACGGCCGAAATAGGCGTCGAATCTGTAGTTTCCGGGGTCACCAAGACGAGCGCTGACGCTCCCGACGTCGTTGGAGTCCAGTTTCAGCCCCCCCTTGGCGTGGGTGCGAAACAAAACGTCCGCCATGCCCTGCTGGAACGCCTGGAGTGATTGGCACCAGACTTGGCACGTGCATGCCTTGCGGCCTGGTGACAAACACTGCAGGGGTCAGGCCCCCCTAGAGCGCCCGGGCATGGGGGTGCGCAGGGGGATCCATGTGAAAATGGTCGAAAATGGCCAAAATCGGCATTGAATCTGTAGTTTCCGGGGTTGCCGAGGCAAGCGGCGATGCTCCCGATGCTGTTGGAGTCCGGGTTCAGCCCCTGTCGGCGTGGGGGGCGAGAAGAGGTGCAAAACTCACAAACTCTGGAAGATCATTTTGTTACCCGGGCAACGCCGGGTAACAAAAAGCTAGTATCTTTATAAATTTATAGATCTCAATTAAGTGCCACTTTTTAGCCTTTTCTAAGCTAAAAAGTCCCAAATATAGCAGCGTTTCCTCATAAAAACTCCTGCCCTCTGATCATTTTGGTTGTCCTCTTCTGCATCTTTTCCAGTTCTATAATCTCCATTTGCAACCAGAACTTTACACAGTATTCCAAATGTGGATAGATTTACACATGGAGCACTCGAATATTAGCATTCAATTCTCAGTCCTTTCCTAATGACCCTTAGCATGAAATTTGTTTTCTTCACAGCTGCTTTACACTGGGTTTTTATTGAGCTTATCAACCATGCCCCAAGATCTCTTTCCTGGTTCATCCCCAACAGCTCAAATCCCTTCAATCAACTAGAGATTTTTTCACTATCTAACCATCTCATCCTCTGCCGCCCCCTTCTCCTTTTGCCTTCAATCTTTCCCAGCATGAGGGTCTTTTCTAAAGAGTCCTCTCTTCTCATGAGGTGGCCAAAGTATTTGAGCTTCAGCTTCAGGATTTGTCCTTCCAGGGAGCAATCAGGCTCGACTTCCTGGAGGATTGACTGATTGGATCTCCTTGCAGTCCAGGGGACTCTCAAGAGTCTTCTCCAACACCATAATTCAAAAACAAAACAAAACACTGAGTTAGGCTGGCATAAATTAAGCCAGCAAAGTTTGGCCAGCACAAGGACCACCGTAAAGTATGTCTGGACCACTCTTGGAGTTAGAGATACCAGCACACAGACATGAGCCATCCTCCCTGACTCCGAGAGTAGTCTAAAAACGCTTTATGATGGCCCTGGTGCTGGCCAAATTTTGCTGGCTTAGTTTATGCCGGCCTAACTCCAGTTTAGGATTGCGCTGTCAATCTCATTCCTTCCTCATTTCTTTTTAAGCTTTACCTTCCAGAGGTTGCTCTGCAGACTGGAAATTTCTAATACCTGAGCTTCTCTTGCTCTTTTCTATTGAGTTGTATGTGCATAATCAGTCTTTACTATGTTGTCTTACTAGTTTATATACATAATTTTTATAATATAATTTTTTAAACTAGCATCTTTTGGGTATAAAGAGGTTTACAAAAACAATAAAAATGAACACAATGCTGTAAAATTAACCATCCACAGTCTCTGGCCTTGACCTCACTGATAAATGTGTGTAAGTGGGTTATATTACTTTACATGGCCAAGTGCACCAACTGAAATATTAAATATTTCTCATACACAGTGATCTGGCACCTCAGAGAAGGTTGGGCTGTTTTTCTTAGGTGGAGGGATTTTTCTTGGTATGGTGGAGTAATCATTCATGTGAGCCTGCCCCCCCCCGCCACATACATTTAGGGCGCAATCCTAAACTGAGTTAGGCCGGCATAAACTAAGCCAGCCAATTTTGGCCAGCACAAGGGCCTCCGCAAGGTATGTTCAGACCACTCTCGGAGTCAGAGAGGCCAGCACGCAGACGTGCGCCATCCTCCCTGAGAGTGGTCCAAACATGCTTTATGGTGGCCCTTGTGCCGGCCAAAATTTGCTTATGCCGGCCTAACTCCAGTTTAGGATTGTGCTCTTAGTGAAAACAAAGCCTGAATAATACAGACACAGCTAAGAGAACACGCTTACCAGAAGTCCTTTCTACCATCCCAGGAGTGTCGCAAATGCACCATAAAACGTGTTTGTGCCTTCGTTTGAGTCAGGGAGGCTGGCGCTTGAATGTGTGCCAGCCTCCCCTTGCCTCATTCTGGACCAGGTAAAGCCACCGAGGGAGACCGGCATGGAGGGTTGGGGAGGGTGGAGGGAAGTTGGATCGGGGCAGACCCATGGGTGGATCAGCCAGGGGAGGGAGGTGGGACTGGCCACTGGCATTTAGGCCAGATCCTAACCCTTATCCCCGGCCCGGTTGGCCTTACACAGATTGCTCAGATATCAATCGCTATTTATATATACTGCTTTTCAACACAAAGTTCACAAAGCGGTTTACAGGCAAATAGTAATAATAATAAAGTTAAATGGCTAGCAATTTCACTGGCCCACATCTCAGTATCCTATTGGGACTGCTGAAGCCTGATGCTGGTTAAGGGGAATAAATTCCACCATATGCGGCCTCAACCCCACACTGGGTATGGGGCAGGCTGGCTGGCCTTCATATTCCAGCCCTGGTTAGGATTGGGCTGCCCAACGTCTTATTCAGTTCAACACACATACAGGCATGCCCTGTATCTACTGGGGTTCTGTTCTGGACCCCTCCATGGATACCTGTGGATACTGGGGACGCCTTTTTAAAGATCAAGGAACATCTGTGGTTTTGCTGCAACAAGATAAAAAAAAAGATTTGTTTAATGTTCCCCTATCTTTTTAAGTGATGGGACGTGGTGGTGCAGCGGGTTAAACTGCTGGCTGAACTTGCTGACCGGAAGGCTGGCAGTTCAAGATGGTGCAATGGAGTGAGCTCTCGTTGCTTGCTCCAGCTCCGCAAAACCTAGCAGTTCAAAAGCATGTAAAAATGTGAGTAGATAAATAGGTACCACTTTGGTGGGAAGGTAACAGTGTTCCGTGCCCCTTGGTGTATAGTCATTCTGGCCACATGACCACGGAAGCTTGTCCTTGGACAAACGCCGGCTCTTTGGCTTAGAAATGGAGATCACCGCCCCCTACAGTCGGTCATGACTAGACCATTCGGTCGTGAGGAAACCTTTACCCTTTTTATATTTTTAATAGGCATCCCAGTATCCATGGTATCTGTGGATAACTGAAACAGTGGATATCAGGGGATATCTGTACTCTTTTAGGGTTATTTTGCATTGTCATTTTGAACTTCTTTGCTTTTTGGTGAGAATTAAGCCTCGATCTAACTTTCCAGCTTTTGGTGGGTCTCGGACAGATTGTCATTCTAAAAAGTGGGTCTTGGTGCAAAAAAGTTTGAGAACCATTAAACTAAGCATATTATTAAAGCCAATTTGGAAATGTTTTTTTCCCATTCAGTGTGCCATAGAAGGCCAATGATTAGTCTATAATATTTCTAGTATACTACCGAGAAAAATAAAATATTCATAAATTTCCCTAAACTGAAGTAAAATACAACCCACTTAATTACTAGCAGATAAACATAGTGATTCTTCTTCCTTGAAACACCCGAACACGTTCATAGTTAGCTAATTAAACTACCACATAAGTGATTATTCAGAATAAAGAGCGAGCAAGAGGATGGGAGGGGAGCAAAAGAAGTGAATTGTTATATGCACAGACGTCGCTTTCTTAGGTAATGAGTTGTTCCAGAAGAAACAACTTGTGGAAAATTATAAGGAAAAGAGCAGCAATTAGCTCAATGTCTGTTATACCAAACCCACCTCTTTTGTCTAGTTATCAGGAGGATGTGTGTGAAGGAGCATGTTCAGCTGCTTTTCCAAGCCGCCATGGATAATTTACTGTCTTCAGTCTCCTGTGGCTGGACCAAGAATGAGGGGCTCTGGGCAGTGGTGTTATCCTACTGGAACGCTGGGCGGGACATCTGGGTGATCGACAGCCCGCCCGTCGCGTTCCGCAGCATTACGCCGTTTGCGTAACCAATTACGCCGCTTGCGTATGTTACGCAAACGGCGTAACGCTGCGGTATGTGACGGGCGGGCTGCCAATCACCTGGATGTCCCGCCCAGCATTCCAGTAGGATAACACCACTGGCTCTGGGCCCTGCTTGCATTTTCAGCTGCCCTGTTTACCAAGGACAGTCCCTGATTTCTCGTCTCTGGCTTATGACTATATTCAGCCTCCAGCCTTTATTTATTTAATTTATATCCCGCCTTTCTGCCCCAAGGCACCCAAGGCAGCTTACAACAATAAAATATAATAAAATCAAGATTTACAATTAAAAACAATAATTTAAAAACAACATTAAAATAATTAAAAATTTTAATTTTAATTAAAATTAAAATATATAGCATCAGCCTACCCCTGACAGGGCCCATGAGAGGAGGGTGCAGGGAGTATTCAGGTCCAGGTCAAAAACTGGGCCTTGGGGCCAAAGGACAGCGTCTATAAATTTCCTGAGAAACAGACTAGCATTCTGTTTCTCAGGGGGGGAAAAAGAATACGAGAGAGAGAGAGAGAGAGAGAGAGAGAGAGAGAGAGAGAGAGAGAG
>JAJKFI010000051.1:2777384-2855794 GCA_029204185.1 Lerista edwardsae | reverse complement strand
AGAGAGAGAGAGAGAGAGAGAGAGAGAGAGAGAGAGAGAGAGAGAGATCAATTAATCAAATAGTGCTTATATACTGCTTTTCAACACAAAGTTCACAAAGCAGTTTATGAACAGACAAATAATAATGATAAAGTTAAATGGCCCCCTGTCCCCAAAGGGCTCACAATCTAAAAAAATTCAGAATATCACCAGCAGCCGCCGCTAGAAAGGCACTGCACAGGGGTGAAGAGGGACAGTTACTCTCCCCTGCTAAATATAAGAGGAACACAACTTGAAAAACTGCCTTTTGCCCAGTTAGCAGGTGGGAAATGTGGATGATGGAGGACTACAGGTTGAGCCTAATTATCAGCAGATTTACATAGCATAGCTCTGGTTGGGTTCAGAGGGTGGGGGTGTGGGCAAAATCTGCAGGTCTAATTACCTGCAGATTTTTTTTATCCAGAAGTTCCAGGAATGGAACCCTTGCAGATAAAAAGGCCCGACCTGTATTTTTATATTTCCTTCTGTCATCTAGTTAGTTCTGGTGTCACAATAGTGTGTGCTTCTCATCAATTAAATTATGACAATGCTCTCCTAATCTTTTCCAGACTTCATGAAACAAATTTGAGATTTTGGTGGTGTTTTCATTATTTTGTTTCTCCTTCTCCCTCCATCCTCATTGGTTAATTGGATCATTTGAAAATTAACTGTTCAGTATCGTAGTACTAACTATAGGCTTGAAAAGGACTTTGAAACTCCTCCTTACAATGAGACAGGACCCGCCATATCTTACAATTCCTAAGAGATTGCTACAAATCTGCCAACACATCCATGTGTGTGTGCCATCAGTAGGAATGGTCTGTAGAGCTGTGGAGAGTGATCTTCACTTCAGCTGCTTTTCAGCGGCTTGTCTGCCTTTGTCAGGCCAAGTTTACAGAGGAAGTTGCTGCACAGAGCTCGGGAATGGTTGAATTTGCACAGCTGTAGACTGACACATGACACTATCAGATGCTATATTTGGGCTTCCAGCATTGCAGGCACCATATGCAAACTTGCAGGAGATGCTTGAGCACAACTCTTGTGTTCACAGGCTCCTTTACAAGAAGTTTAATAGTTATGATTTGGGGGAAGGGATGGTGCAACCAGAGGCGGATCTACAGGGAGGGCAAAGCTCTAAGTGTTGCAAGAAGCCTTACCCTGTCATGTAAATCCCTCCTCTCCCTTGCTGCTGTAGCCAGTAAGCAACGCCAAGATGTTGCTGTTCCCTGTGAGGATTGGCTAAAACGGTGCAGGAGAGGAGTGATTTCCACTGCAAGGTAAGGCTTCTTGCAAAACTTAGAGCTTTGCCCGCCCTTAGATCTGCCTCTGGGTGCAACCACTTTTGCCAAATTAGCATGTTAATCCAATACAGACCTGTTATAATTGCTGTTTGCTGATAAATTGATACTATTGTAGGATAGAAAATCATACCTGTTCTGGAGAAACTCCAAGCGCCTGCCCTCTTGGGTTCTTGAATATTTGTGGCTAGCAACTGGGAATCTGAGACATTTACAATTTTGTCCAGGACTGGCACTTCACACTTTGGGGGGGGAAATGCCTTAAGATAAGCTAAATAGCATGCAGCTGGCGCTCCAGCGATGCGTGTGGGAAGGCCCTGGACTTCCCACTGGCGTCTGGGCAGTAAGGTACTGAGCTCACTGCTGGAAAGTGTACGGCACTTTTTCAGCAGTGGCTGGCAGTGTTCTGTGCCAGTCAGAGCCCATTGGGCTGGTAGTTTGGGCTAAGAGAAGCCCCGCTGTAGGCTATGTTTAGAACCTTGCCAAGGAACCGTGTATTAACTGCTAATTATAACCCTTATACTACCAATACCTGGGTGGAGCCTATGTGAGTAAAAAAGATTCGTGCTGCAATCCTAAGCTGCGCTGGAACAGCTAAGGCCAGTGGGACTGTGCTGCATCCTCCACGGGGAAAGGGCATGTTTGCGCCCTTGTGCCAGGGTCAGTGCCAGCCAGCGATATGGGCTACTCAGAACTGTACCTTCCCCGGCTGCCCACCTCCCGAAGTGCCCTCTGCCCGCCCTGTTCCGCCTGCTTGCGTGTCTTTCCCCCAGGCAGAATCGCCCCTGCACCAGCTGAACTTGGCTGGTGCAGGAGGGGCATACTGGGGGCTTGTGCCAGCACTGCGGCATCGATGCAGGTGCCTGTGTCTTTGCCGCGCCAAAAACGCTAGCGCTGATGTGCTTTACGGAATGTGCGCAACAGTGTTTGGTCGGTGCAGGAGGCTTGTGCCAGCTGTGGGGGGGGGTTGGGGTTCAGATTGTGCTGTCATCACACAACACAGCACAAATTGTGAATGTTGCCTGCAAAGTCTGCTGCCTGAGCATTAGAAGCCTACATTGCTTCTCACTGGTTTATGGTATAAGGTTGTAAGCCAGACTGCTAGGCTTCAGTCGTGAAGCTCATGATTGGCATTGGCTGGGGCTGTCCAGAGCACAAAAACTGTTAAGCCATGTACTTTAGCAAACATGAGGTTATTGATGCTCTGACAGGCCATTTTCTTCTTCCCCTGTCTAGCAGTCAGTAAACCCTTTCAGGCTTCTGGAGTGAAACTGACCTATATTTTTAAAAAAAAATTCAAATTTTGAGAGCAGCTTGGAAGATGCTTTGCTTTGATGGCATAAAAGTACAGCAGAAGACATGTGGAGGCCACAGACTGACACGCAGGGCCTAACAGGCTGTGCTTTGCAGTGGAGGATGCGGCAGCTTTCTAGATCTAGGTCAGAGTTGATAAATGCTGCATTTGTACTGTAGCTACTGTATGATGAGGCCTTCCAACTCCCTCCCTCCTTTGTACAACCAGAACATGTATTTAGAGCTGCATGCACCAAAATTGCAGCTGTCAAGTGCTTTTTCCTATACTAGCCAGACGTAATGTTTAGCAAATGGAGCCAAACATTTCCACTTAGAAACTTGGAAATAAGTTCAATAATATTGCAGCAGCAGCGCTAATTATCTCTATGCTGTTGGTCTCATGTGGAAGCATCTGCAGTAATTCTGGGTCATTCCAAGGAATGGAAATAAAATTGCCAGTTTAGATGGAAGGATAAAGAGGAACTATCTGGTGCACAAAGTAGCAAGATCTACTGTTCTATTCCTTTGTATTCCTAGTGATCTATTCCTTGGTAAACTATATGGGGGGAACTAATGAAGTAAAGAACAAGCCAATGTAACATGATTCAGGGTGCAATCCTAACCTGGAGTTAGGCCGGCACAGTTAGGCCAGCAAAGTTTGGCTGGGACACCACAAAGTATGTTTGGACCACTCTCAGAGTCAGAGATGACAGCACACAGACATGCACCATCCTCCCTGACTCTGAGAGGTGGTCCAAATATGCTTTATGGTAGCTCTTGCGCCAGTCAAACTTTGCTGGCCTAACTGTGCTGGCCTAACTCCAGGTTAGGACTGTGCTCTCAAGCTGAGAGCTGAGATGCTGACCAGGAGTGAATTACTGGGGCTATCAGAAGCCTTAGGGATAGGGATGGCATTGCTCAATACCTAAGATTTGTTAAATCCAGCTGTAATAAATGGCAGTGGTACATGTTCCTTATTTTCCTCATCAATTTTTGTAAAATGGGATCTCAGGTCTCAAGACCCTGATTTACACAGTCAAATGTCTTGAATGAGTTATAGTTGGGTCATCCTCCCATTCATCTGCCCCACAGAATGTAATTGAAGCAGTTTGCAGATGTTCAAACAGGGTGGAAATGAATGGGATGGTGGGAGGCAGGGAGGTTGAACTGGAACAGTACCCTCAATTCTTCCAATATACACTGTTCACTCAGAGTCTATATATACAGTCAATTTTCAGTATCTGTATGCATTGTTCCTGTGAATTCCTTATTCACAGGAACAAAGAATGCAGCTTGCCTTGCACCATCTGGTCTGTTCTCACTTGTCCGTGGCCATTTGGATGCTTTGCTGGCCATTCTGAATCTATCCAGTCATTTTAAAAAACCCTAGCATCCACAGAGGCCATTTGTGAAACTTGTGGTGGCCAGTTTAAAGCTATTTGGGCTATTCTGAAGTCATTTACGGCCATTCTGAAGTATTTATGCCAATTTGAGTTTTCCCCAACCCCACTGATCCCATAACATCCATTATTCCATATTTGCAGAGTCGGTACTCAATTGGGTTTTCCAGGGGCTTAACTGCCATGGATACTGAGAATTTTCTGTATTATATATTTGAGGCTCCAAGCTTATCTTTTCTCTCCCCTGCCACACCACTGGAGTGGAGTGTGTCTACTCAAACCTAGCACAGGTCTGAGTGGATCTGGGAAGGCGGATCTAGGCCTGAAAGGGGAGTAAGTTATCACCAGCACCAATAGCGCCCCTTCTAGCCCTTCTTCTGCCCCCTGTTCCTCTCCTTCTCTTCCCCATTCCTCCTCCTTTCTGTCCCATTCCACCCCCTCCTTGTCTCTTTCTCACTTACCCCCTTGCTGACTTACTGGCATAGGGAATGTCCATGGATTCTTGGTAGGTCGCTGCTTGCAGCAGCAGCCCAACTCTTCTAAATAGAGTGTTACGTTTTGTGACAGCAGTAAACGGCCTTGCACTGGTGGAACACTAGTTCCGGCAGGATAAAGCCCATATAGGATTGGGCTGCCACTGTGAGTGTATATGTGCACACATTCCAATGGATAAGTGGAGGTCAGCCAGTTCTCCCTCTTCCACTTGTACCTTCTTTGAACATCTGTCGAGGACTTGACTGCTTTTACGTCTTTGATGGAATGATCATGCACCTTTAACGGAACGGCCACGAACCCTTGCTTGTTTACTGGCAAGCTTATTACTGTTCTTGAAGTCATGTTTATGATCAGTGATCCCTTTCTTGAGCATGACTGGGTCTGCTCTGCGTGGACTGTTGTTCAGCATGCTAATGAGATGCCTAGTATAGCATCACTGCAGGAAGCTGTAAGAGAAGCTGTAAGTGACATCGTTTGGGCCTATGAAATTATTGACAGTTTTGACTGACAGCACAATCCTAAAGTGACATTAAGTGCAGTCATCACCACGCTGGCCCAGAGTGTTGCAGATGGGTTGTGAGGCAAATTTGCAACTACTTAGGACCCAGCTGGCCAGGTGCGAAGGCCTGCACTAGCCCAACAATGTTGGATTCCATTCTTGTGCCAGCCAGCACAGTTAGGTTCACATGGGGGTATAGTGAGGATGGCGGGAGGGCAGTCTGGAGGTGAGGAGGGGTGTTTTGGGCAGGGGAGGGTGGAACTCTGAAAGGACCAGCCCAGGAGGGGGCAAGATCAGTGGTAGCGCATGCCATATCCTAGCCTCCCCCTCCAACCTACTCTGGCTTCCCAGATCTGCACCATCTAAATAGCTGGTGTGGATACAAGAAGCCCCATGGGGGGCTGGGGTTCTCCCCCTCCAGCTGGCCCCAAAGCAGCACTGAATGCCGTGCAGGATGTCTGGCATAGCTGCACCAGCACAGCCTAGCATTGGGCTGTAAATGGCCTGGCCAGACAGGAAAGAGAAGAGAAACACTTTTAAATGGTGATTGTTTCTGAATTTTTTGAATAAAAGATGTGGACTGAAAAGATTGCTTTGATGGAATTATCAATACATAATTGATACTGGCAGCTCAGTCCTACATAATGCCATCACTTTAGTATAAAAATAAAATTGCATTTGACGTTGGTATTCTATAGTCATTTACTTGTCTGTGAATTGTAGTTCCAGTTTGGGTGGGTGTCTTCCACCTGTTCAGTGCAATGACTTAAATGGAACATATGATCTCATAAAAAAGGTTAGATAGATTAACCCCTAATTTTGCAGAGATTTAGGCATCCAACAGACTCAGAAGAACATCAGAGCAATGAGCCAGGCTATTCCAGTGGATTTATGTACTCATCTACATCTGGAATGAATTTAGTCTCTCAGTAATCATCACTGTAAAATAGTAGGCTGTTCTTTTTCTTTCTCTTTTCCATATGACAGTCTTGGCTAAACTGTGTTCCTAATACAACACGGCTAATGGCATCCATTACTTGTAATTGAACTTTTTATTAAAGGGATGATTGCAGAAAGAAAAACTAATTAGAATTAAAGAAATTTGTCTGATTGCTCTGTTTTAAGGTCTTGTTGTTGAAGGCCAATTGAATGACAGTCTAAATTGTTTATCCTGCGTCAGTATCTCATTGCTAAATGTGGAGACAGGAATAAAGGAAGAGGGAGATCAAATGTGTGCAAAACTGAAGCCGCAGAAGAGAAAATATGCAGGTACTTGGAATTATAGACAGAGCCTTCCAAAAGGAAGGATTGCTTGTTGCTGCTGTTTGAATTTCACAGTTCCTCCAAGAAATTCATGTCGGAGTGCATATATAGGGATTGTTTCAGGTTTATCCTCACAAAGAACTCTGTGAAAAGGTTAGGCCGTGAGGCACATTTGGCTGGCTCAAGGTTAGTCGATGACCTTCATGACTGAGCAACAGTTTGGATTTGGGTTTCCTTAGTTCACATCCAAACTGCAAAAATGCTACCGATACACACTGCTTCTTGCTCTCCCTTTTTCCCCTACCCCAAGAACCAGAAAGTCTTGTTTAGTTCCCTTGTGATCATTGATATTTTTTACAGGTGTTGAGTATCTTCACAGAAATATAAGCTAGTAAATAAAATCTAAGTATCTCAGAAGTCTGTAGTCTGTACTAGCTTCTACGTTTTAATAGTGTGATTGCAGAATTTCAAAATAAATACAGCAACAATTATGGCACCATCTGTTTGAAAGCACAGAAATAACTTTCCTCCTATCCCTGCAGATATCAAGGGTTTGTGCTGTGTGTGTGTGTGTGTGCGCGCGTGCGTGCGTGCGTGCATGCGCATGCACACATAGATGCACGTAGACCTACTGATTTTCATGTCATGTTTTCTAGACTTATGTCACTTGGGATGAGCCCATAAGATTTCATTTCTTCAGTGTGGAACAGCCAACCAGTGTTTGCAGTTTGTTAGTAATCCATATCTGTTTTCACAGATTTGAATCAGTTCCTTCACATGTATAATTTTCATTGGGACTCAGGAAGTGTGTCTGTGTTAACAGTCTTCACAACTAGGCTGTATTGTGGCTTTTAAAACATTTACCCAAAGTCAAAAGAATACACATCTTTGGCTTCAATGTCCTCAAAGTGTCCCAGAGGCACCATAAATATAACAGTTTTACAGCTACTGCAATGGGATTAAGTAAAGGTATGTCTGATTTTCCTAATCTATTGCAGAGAGCCAGCATTTGAAATATAATAACCATTGTGAGTTTGACTGGGAGATAACAGTATGATGAAAGAGCATTTGTCTTCCACAGGCAACAAGACAATTAGCTTTGATGTGCATGCCCTAAAATGTACAAAATGAAAAGGGACAAGTAGCCAGAAAATGTCATGGTATAACATTCTAAGCAGTTTGCAAGATCAACAGATGGTATGCATGGGATATAAGGTGGGGCAAGGGCTATTTCAAAAATAGCCCCTTCTCCAGGGATTGGCAGAGTCCTTCTTATCTGCAGTGGCCATCAGTGTTGACTGATGGAGGTTTGAAAGAGGCAAGGTGGAAAGTGTGACTGACAAATGAATGACTGATGGATGCAATGAAGGCCACTTGAGACTGCTGGAACTGAGATTGCTGGAGACTTGTGTGTTTACCCCACCCCTGGAGCTGCTGAGAACCAAGGAGCCACTGACTGGAGCAAGGGAAGGAGGACCTCTGCAGCTTGGGCAGTCAAGCTATCTGCTGGTTGCCTTCACATGGATGGTGGGGTTCAGCGGTACTTTGCACAGAACTAGGGTGGTGTTTTTTTGTATGATAGAAGGGAAGCTAATTAGTCTAAAGTGGATATAAGATTTCAGAAAAGGAATCTGATGGAACAACCTCTATGTTGTTTGATTGTATGCTTGGATCATAAGCCACGTTTATGTTGGGGTAGCAGTATTCAAATAATAACAAACCCACTAAAATTTAAGCACAAATATACCTTGAAAGCTGGTTGCTTTAAAGAACTGTTGAAAAATGTGGTAGATTGTTCAGAGGGCCCATGCACTTTTTCTCCATGGCTGGACCATCTGTTGAAAACATTTAATTGCCATTTCCTGAGTTTGCTTGTGGTGTGGCCTCCACATACTGTGGAGATGCAAGCAGGTCCAACTTTCTCTCAACTTTTCTCATGCAGTGATGATAGGGGAGTTCACACACCTTGGCACAATGTTATTAAAGACACTGAGATGTCTCACCAGGAAATGAATAGCAAATTAGTTGTCATGTCCTGCTTGATGATTGGGAATTTTCATCCAGAAGAAGGAACCAGCCTTTGTTCAGATTCCTCTTCCAGAGGTCTATTCGTAAGGCAGTTGTCCTGGGAAAACTATGTCTGAATTGACTGTAGTTTCCAGTTTGTTCATATGATCAAGAGGGTGACAAGAGGTTACAGTGAAATGAAGGACAATTTATAGATATTGGCTAGATCAGGGGTTCTTGGTGTGCCTTTCTTTTGATGCACATGCTGCACTAGTGGTTGGGGGTCGGGGACGAGAGTGGTGAGCACAATCTCATACACAGAAACATCGAGGCTGTGTCCAGTATAATATTTGAAAAGTGTTGTAGTGGCTGGAATAATCGATGAATGTCAACAAGAAATTGCGAATGAACCTCTTTGGAGTTCCTTGTTTCTGTAGACTAGGTATGGGCAATATGGATTGAAAGACCACATGTAGCCTACCAATGAGACAGTATATTGTTGCTCCATCCAGTTTAGAGAGCTCGAAAAAAACAATAAACTTTAGTTTTTTACAGGCTCTTTCTGACCGACTGGATTCTGCCAGGCTCTACACATAACCCGTTAGCTTTTGTTCTCACTGTACATCAGATCCACCACATACCTCTAGGTTCTTCTCCCAATGCACACAGGAATCATAGCTCATGTTTTGCATACAGAAGATTCCACATTTGTCCCCAGCATTTCCACTGTGTAGCAGAATCTTGGAGAGTGGTTGACAGACTATGCAATAGGACTTGATGGGCTACTAGTCAGACTTCATCTATTCACATGCTATTCCTTCTGGTTTGACTCCTTGGCCACCAGGTAGTGATTAAGTACTATATCTGTCAGGGTTTTGTTTTGTTGCATTAAAATATTAGACTGGTATGGATCCTGTTTGGCTGAAGCTTTAAGAGCGGGCTGGGTTTGAGGGCAGTGTAAGTGAAAACACAGAACATAGCATCTTATCTTCATCAGCTGACCTTGGGGCCTTTGAAATCTCAATGCATTTGCCAAAGCATTTGTCAGCTTCAAGCTGTTGTTTCAATTTGTCACGAAGGAAATCTGCCAGCATTCTTTCTGAAAGTTTCCTCAGCTGGAAGTAACCTCTTCACCCCCAAGCATAATTACTAGTTTGCTTGCAACGTTGCCAATTAATGCGGATTGTTTAGGATCTGCATATCAGCCCTCTGAAATCTAATTTTTAATAACTCATAGTTGATACAAAAGAAAGCAGATTTTACTAGATGCTATATGTGGGTAGGGAAGGAAATATTCTGCAAATAAACTACAAGATTATTAGGTGATTCAATTCGTAATTTGGCAATCGCTCAAGGGATGTGGTCTGTCTAATCAGCAGCATTACGAATAGCTATATTGATTGATTGATGTGCATTGGTTTATATTTTAATTTTTCACACAAATAAAATTTATTTTTCATGGTGGAATGGGGTGGGGGAGGGCAGAGGGAAGGCAGCCCTGTGGGCGGGCTAGCCCAGGATGCGGGGTGGAGTTAGGATCTGGCCATTAGGCTGAATCTTAATCCCCATCCCCAGGCCACCTGGGCCTGATTTGGGCTGCTTGGATTTGCACCAGCAATTTCATTGGTGCGGATCTAAGCAGCCCTATAGGGCTGGCTGGGGCCTACCCTGGGACAAGTGGGAAAACATCCCCTTTCCTCACGATGAGTTTCAGCTGCCTCCCAGCCGACGTTAGGATGCAGTGCAGGCCTGTCTGCCTGCTTGCTCCAGCACAGTTTAGGATTGGGCTGCCTGAGTTTTATACATACTCCCATGCAGTATTGTTATCCCTGATAAAACTTCACATCTCTATACTTCGTTTCCCTTGACTGTTTTGCAATTCTTGTGTCTTCTATACCCTTTATAGGTCTTGCATTCAAAGTCAGGGGTTAACATGACATCATAAGTCTATTCATTCCTGGCTCATTTCAAAGTGCAGTTCTAAACAATCTATTTTACTCTTCCTCCTGCACGTAACTAACCAGCATGAGTCATTAAACAGTACTTTGAGGTACGTACCTCTAGTCTTATGCACTAACCCTGAAGTATTTCTGCCTACTCTTAAATGTATTCCTTCACCTTATTTTGACATGATTAGATTTTCTTCTGTTCTTGTCATCCTATTGCTGTCAAGGGAGTGTTGTATTTTTATGTTTGTCTTCGTTTCATTTTTAAATTTATTCAGTCAGTGTGAATGGCCCTTTCCAACAGAAGAATGTTCCCTGTCCTGAGAGACTCTTAATCAGCCACAGATATGAGGGAGACCACAGAAGAAGGGTGGGTGCCAGGCAAGAATGCGCAGTTATTTCAGACACATGTACGTAGACTTAGAGCCCAGTCCTATCCCCCTCATTCCCCGCTGCTGTAGCCACACCAAAAGGAACGTGCTGTATCCAGTGGGGGAGGGGCACAGAGAGCGAGGCTTTGAAGGAGAAAGGGGATAATCCTCCCACTCCACAATGGGTCTCAATCTGAGGAGAAGAAGGAGCCTATGAAAAGAGGGAATAGGCTCCAGTGCATGCCATCCCTGCTGGATCCACACACCCCGTAGTGCTGTTGCACTGATAGAAATTGATCTGAGACATACAAAATAATGCACAGAAGGGATAATCGATAGAGGGATGTTCTTTTTCTTCTCTCAAAACACCAGAACCAGGGGGGCATCCACTAAAACTGAGGGTTGGGAGAGTTAAAACAGACAAAAGGAAGTACTTTTTTACCCAGCGGGTAGTTAATCTGTGGAACTCTTTGCCACAGGAGGTGGTGATGGCATCTGGTCTAGATGCCTTTAAGAGAGGTTTGGACGGATTTCTGGAAGAAAAGTCCATTGTGGGCTATAGGCAATGATGGATTGTGCAACCTCCTTACATTGGTGGTGGGCTACTTCAGAGTACTGGGTGCAAGGGAGTGGCAACAGGATCCAAGCATTTTGTTTTCTCGTGCCTCCCTGGGGCACCTGGTGGGGCCGCTGTGAGATACAGGAAGCTGGACTAGATGGGCCTTTGGCCTGATCCAGCAGGGCTCTTCTTGTGTTCTCTTTGTTCTTACGTTCTTATGAGGACAGAATCACAAAAACCTCAACGGTGTCCAAAGCAGCAGAGGGGTTGAGAAGGATGAGAACAGAGACCTTTCTGTTCAGTGAGGAAATCATCAGTGATTTTTCTTAGGGCCTTTTCAGTGGAGTGAAGGGAAGCAGAAGCCGTATTGGAGGGGCCTGAGGGCAAAGTGCGGTGGGAGAAATGTTTTTGCTGATGTGCCCTGTAGCACATTTAATCTTATTCCTTTTTTATTCAGCTGCCCCCTGTGAGGCCCCTTGCTGGCCTGCGATGCCATGCAGCTTGCGCGGGGCTGTTCCAGCCGGGCGGTCACTTCTGAGGTGTCTGGATGTCACTGGGCACTGTGGGGGCCGTCTGTGTGTTGGTGGCTGGCCAGGGCAGCCACTTGGGAAGGGTGGAGCTAAGCAAGGCTGGTGCTCCTACACTCCCCTTTTCCCTCTTGCAATGTACTTCCATCATACATTCTCTGCCGGATTAAGGTTGTCATAATCTGACCTGCTAGGAACTTGGGTATTCTTGGTGTGTCCAGGGATGGCACCCATGGTAAACAACAAAACTGATCCGTCTTTCTCCCTTCCCATTCCCCCAATGTAGTGCGTTCCTGTTTGCTCTTCCTCCTGTTCTTTGCAAGTGGGATTGTTATAAGCAATAGTAAGGAGAGTCTGTCTAGAATGATTAGCCTATGTCCAAGAGACTGGGTCTGGATTTCAGTCTGGGGCTGTGATGGGTGAAATCTGCGAGGACTTCTCATTTTTCATTCCCTCTAGCTCTGTTTTCCCTCTGTCTGCAATGAGCGGTGTGAACAGAATGTTAACTATGTCCTTATATTACTCATGGAATGAAAAGGTCACTGGAACAAGAAAAAATACCCACAACCCTAATATGGAGTGAATGGGTAAAGCTTTTGGGCCTCTAGGTTTATCTAAGGACTTCAGGGGAGGAAAGGTTACAATAAAGCATGTTTTTAAAAAAACAAATCACCCCTGCTGAGACATTTATTCTGCTATACAGAAACCATTGCAGAAACAACACTATTTCAATACATTAAATAAATGAATTAGAACATAATAAAATATGCAGTAGCTTATGAGATGGAAGTCTAGGACACTGCCTCACTCCCGGATGTTGAGATCCACGTGGGTTTTGCAACCACACGTTCAAAAACTGATGTAGAAGAATATGAACTCATGAATATGAGATTGTGAGGGCGAAGAGTGGCAAAGAGATATTTGGGGATCCTGTGGCACAAAAACCCATGGGAAACCCACATGAGTTTTAAATCCAAATGTGTACTTATTCTATGGAAGAGCCCCTTTACCATGGGGGAATCCTGCAAGGGGAATTTAGCAGGCAGGAAGCCTTCCTGAGGTCAGTCCCAGCAACACAATGGATCTTCTTGGACCCGTGCTAGCTAGATCACTGGGGCGCGTCTGCATTGACCTGTGTTGGTGGATCAGGACCATTTAGGGGACAAACAGCCTGCAGGAGGAAGGTGAATGTAGCCTTTCCCACCAGGCGTCATCAGGGGCCAGCCAGGTCAGGCAGACTGTCCCATGCCTATTTAGATGGCTCACCTGGCTAAACCTGATCCCTACATCTTCAGTCCTGATGGCAGTGGCATTGTCTGATGTACCATCAGGGGGTGGGTGGGTGGCAGGTAGGTTTCACAGGAGGCTCAATGTAGGGCTTTGTCGAAGGGCCCCAGGCTCGGCACTACTTTCCCACTCCCACCAATTCTTCCCCTTTGGCCAGGCCAAACCTTCAATTCCCCCCTTTTCCCATTTTTCTCCAGCCAAACGTATTTCCAGTGTGACACTGATGGGGGTGGGGAAACATGCTAAAAATGTACTGGGGTGTGTTTGCAGGGGAGATTTGGGACGTTGGGAAGGGGGAAGTTGCCCCCTTCCATTTGCATTATAAAGCTTGGGACCAAACATGAGCTTGGGATCCTTGTGTTTGCTTTGCAATGTGTAGCTCTGCCTTCAGGCATTCTTGAAATGGACACAGCCAAGGGGCACACTGAGGAAGCAGCAAGCTGACGTGCACTCTGAGCTGAGAGCAAACAGCTCCAGGGGATTTTGTTTGTTGCGCTGCAGCCTGGAGTGTTTTGATTCTGGCTGCTTCCAGCCAAGGCAGTGCTAGCTAAGCGCTATGAACACAGCTTGCTTTTTTAGTTCCGGCTTAGGTTAGGTTAGGGCTGCAATCCTGTGCACACTTACCTGGGAGTAAGCACCATTGACTACAGTGGAGCTTACATCTAAGTGGATATGCTTAGGTTTGGGCAGTAAGTGTTTTTAATAGGTACAAGGTTAAAGTGTATGTCTTATTTTGTATGATTTTATGTGATGTTCTTTTAAAAATGTAATCCCTGTGTGAACCCCAGGAGGAAATGCCAATTTAAATTCTAAATACATAAAATACTGCAGAAAAAGCTTTCAAACATGACTGTTGCTCCTGCCTATTGTAGTCCTATGGAAGCTGCCATTGTTTCTTATATACATAGAAGGGTATCTGGTATGGAGAGCTGATCCGACAATACAGATACCCCAAGTGGCACAAAGCTACTTACAATCAGAGAGAGACCCAAGGGTTCTCTGCCACATTGAAAGGCAATTGTTAGGGCACATTTCTGGCATTGAGTTACAGTCACTTTGCGTTACCGCAAAAGTTAGTGTCATCCCCAACCCCTCCGCTGTCATTTTTCTCTCTTTCATTCATAAACTTTGACAAGGAATTGCGTTTTTTGCAATGATAGTAAAATCAATCTGAATCAGCAGTAAGAAAGATGAATTATTGTAGAATATTGAAATGCACAAAAAACCATCCATTACAATTAGGTACGTAATGGGGCAACCAAGAGGAAGCAAAGAAGGAACTAGACAAGGAGGGGGACAGAAGTTTGACAGGGAAAATCAAAAGGAAGCGTAACTGCAGTGGGGCAATTTCACTATGGATGCCCGCCAGAGCTCTAAGCAATGTTATTATGGCTTTACAGGGTGGTTTTGTTTCTTGACAGGATGATTTAGAGAAGCATCTCAGAAGTCACGGACTATCAGTTTAGTTACATACATATATATCCATTGCTCCATATCTTCAGTGCAGCAGACCTGTTGGGGGCATCTAGTATTGCAAATGATTGCCCCTTTTTCTGGAAGATCACTGCCACATAAAATGTACTGAGTGCCTTTTTTCTTACACTAGAGCTCTTGACTGCCCCTTGTTGTTTTTTCACATCCTAATCGGCTGTCTCTAGCTGTGTATAGTGGATGGGCCTACTGTGTTAGGATTAGCAAAGATTACATAAATAAAGCTTCTAACAGGTTGAGCAGTTTATACACAGATTGATAGGGTCCGTTATTCTGCCATCGGTCAGCCATACAACTTGACCCTGTATCAGTATTGCAACCACCAGAATTGGGAAAAACCGCAGAGAGCAATCAAATCAGAGCAGTCAAATACTGAGTGGTATAGCAAGCTGAGAACATACAAGTTAGGTTGGCTGAAGGAAGCCTTAGGGCCAAATCTGATCCAACTTTCCAGTGCTGGTGTTGACTTGCCAATGAGGCATACACTGCATCCTGCAGCAGGGAGGTAATCACAGAGGCCTCCTCCAGGTAAGGGAATGTTTGTTCCCTTTCCTTAGGACTTCATTGTGCTGCACTGGCACTGGAAGGCTGGATAGAATTTATTTATTTATTTTATTTGAAGAATTTATACCCTGCCTTTCCCATGCCGAAGCAAATGCCCAAGGCGGCTTACATGAGCAGGCTAGTCTAAACCACGATTTTTTTCAATGGGGTTTTTACAAATCTACAGTATTCTTGTGATCTGCCAATCATCAGGCCCAGATGTTGCCTTCACAGTGTGATTTTCTCCTTTGGCTGCCTAACTGGGCCCTAAATGCAGAACTCATGTTGGGGAGAGCATACCCAAATGCCTATTTAGGTGTCAGCTTAAAACGTTGCTTTGGAGCAGTGGATCTCAAAAGGTTTGGTTTCCGGAGCTTTTAACACTGCAAAAAGGAGTCTCCGGGAGCCGCAAGAGTCTCCGGGAGCCCCAGACACCTGACACATGCACAGAATAGTGCAGTACTGAGCCCAAGTACAGGCAAAAAGCTGAATGTGAGGAGAGTGACAGCCATGAACAAGGGAGGTGGGAAGGACAGATAGGCAAATTGGGCAGGGGGCATATGGCAGCTGCTTATGGTGTGCTTGTGGAGCCCCTGAAGGGATCTCAGGGAGCCCCAGGGTTCCCAGGAGTACACTTGGAGAAACATGGTTGTGGAGTTATTAGACCAGCACATTTTGCTGTCCTTCCATGGAAACATTTGTGAAGTGCTTGGGACAAGAATCATGGTCCAGTAAAAATTAACAGGGGCCATTTTATACATTACATGGAGGCAAGCCTGGCATGCTTGCTTACCGGCAAGTTAACAAAGAGCTGCAGCCAATTGTTGCCCTCTGTCAGGTGCACCCATATTGCACATGTGCTTGCAAACTTGGTCTTCGCACAGTTACCTTGCACATTGTGAACTTGTACATCTGTACATCTAAAATATGCAGTGTGTTTGGTAGCCCAGAGGAAAACAGATTGAGGAAGGGGTCTGGCTTCACACATCCAGTGCAGGTAGGCTGCAACACAGGTAGTGGAATGTACAACAATTTATCTTTAGGGTGTTTCAGAAAGGATTAGGCTGTAGTAGGGAATGATTTATTTTTTTAGGTTTAAAGTTTAATTAATAAGAACGATAAGCCAAAATGCACGCTTGTCTCATTTGAGCGCATTAGTGAACCCAAACACCTGAGCGTGAGGAGCAGCAATCTCATTTGAGTCATTTGGAGAGGCAAATGAGGCATGATACACTCCAGGATGATCTATTAAATGTAGCTGTCATACCGGAGTAGCATTGACGTGAATGAATTTTGCTCAAATTCTGGCCCATCAACAGTGGTCGATGTGGTGGGCAGTCTCAGTGGGACTGAAAATGGTTGTTCTAATCTTAGCAAATTCTTGCAGGACTGTATAACATCTAATAACTAGAGGTGGTTGTTTCCAGTGAGTAAAATAGGATTTCAGCTTTACTGAACGCAAGGGGCTGAATGTAGAAGTGTTATAGAGGTTCAGTATTCAGCACCCATTAGCGGAACTGGTAGATTCTGTATGAGGCAGTATTGTGGCAGCCAAATAGATAGACTTTGCAAGCAAGCTTCAATGCAGCATCAAATGCAATCCTTGAAAAATAGGCTTTTGCATTTATTAAACAGATAACGAATGAAGATTTGCCTGCATTGCTGGAATCCTGCTGTCTCGTTTCCCTTCTTGAATTGAGTCAGAAATGCTACAGTGACACCAGATTATTCCAAAATAGTTCATTGGCCTAGTTCTCTCTGAGATGAATTGATCTCTGTCTGGCCTGTACCACTTCAGACTACAGGTGGGATTTCATATGATTGAGAGTGCAACCCTAACCAGGAGTTAGGCCAGTGAAGTTTGGCTGGCACAAGGGACACCGTAAAGTATGTTTAGACCACTCTCAGAGTCAGAGAGGCCAGCACACAGACGTGCGTCATCCTCCCTGACTCTGGGAGTGGTCAAAATGCACTTTATGGTGTTTCCTGAACCGGCCAAACTTTGCTGGCCTAACTGTGCCAGCCTAACTCCAGGTTAGGATTGTGCCCTGAGCCCATTTCCAGTAATAAAAAATCCCTACATATAGAAAGCGAAATGATAGGAAGAAGAGTTTTAGCTTAGCCTTTTCCTTGATGTGCTCGTTTTTGGTGAAAAAAAATGTTTTGTATGGAGGAGCGTTCAGCAATGTATCTCTTAAGCAGGAGACTGGAGTGTAGAGGCATATCTAGGGTATGGCAAGTAGGGCAGGTGCCCTGGGTGCCACTTGGAAGTGGGGTGCCACTGAGCAGCAGCTTCCTGGCCGATTCTAGCCTTCTGCCCTGTGCTTGGGGATCTGCAGTGGCTTGTCGGAAGATGTAAGTCATTGGGAAGTTGCTGGAGAAGGAGCAGAGGGAGGCAGCCATATTGCAAAGCCGCCGCCACCCTCCTCCAAAGCTGGAAATGATGTCACAGTGTCACAGGACATCGGAATGTTACCACTCTAGACTGTGCTGCCTTTGGGTATGTCTTTGCAGAAGTGGTCCAGCTCAGACTCAGGGTGCAATCCTATGCAGTGTCGGAATGGTGAGGCCGACTTGGCAGCGCCATATCCAATGCTGCATAGGAGAGGCTGGAGGCCCCCCCCCATGGCAAGGGAGCATGCGCTCCCTTACCATAGGATAGGCTCCATCCTCCCCTATGTGCTCCTCGGATCTGTGCCTGCTAAAGAGCAGCCCAAATTGGGGCCTCGCAGCCTCACGGACAACCTTAGGATGTATCCATATGGCCACCTCCCAAACCCGCCCATGTCCTGCCCAAGTCCCGCCTCCCTCCCTCCCACCAATCCCTATCCTGATATGGGACAGAGCCTCCCTTGCGCCGACCAGCTTCAGTCGGCGCAGGGGAGGCTCTCCATCGGCGCTCTGAATCTGACGTTACAAGTAGCATCGGCTTCGGAGCTTTAGCGCCGATGCGGGGATGCCGCTCGACCCCCCCACGTCGGCACTAAGCACATAGCGTCAACGCAACAACGATGCAACAACATCTAGGATTGCACTGCCCGTTTTACTACTGCAGTGAAAACTAGGCTACAGGTAGACATGTTGTTTGACTGGCTGTGGTTTTTTGCTCTGAGGCATGAGATCCCCCATGGAATAAAATTCAACAAGTTTTTTTTTCTGTCTTCACCTGAGGAGGAATAGCCGTGTGCTCAGAAGCTACTATTTTGTGCCAGGTTCTTTCCTAGACTCTTCCTGATAATGTTGAAAAATCAAGCCCCCACTCCCCCGGTGCTTAAGGGCTGGATCACAAGGTAAATCCTTGGAGAGCAACAGGCTAAAATGTTTGTCTTGGGGTTTCAGGAGGCAGGGGACAGAGCAAAGCACAGTAAGTTTTCATTGCAGAACTACTACCTATTGCCAGTAAAAGACAAGTCCTCCATTTTCCTTGTTCCTTGGTTAAAAATGACCTTGTTCTTTGGTTAAAAATGGAAACAACTTCAAGTTCTCTGTAACATTTTTTATTCTGCCTCATGCTGGTGTATGCTCAAGTGAAAATGTCTCCTTAGCAACCAAGTGTGTTTTGGAAGTAACCCAATATCAATAAATCTGTCTGAACATCTGCTTTATAGAGTTGATCCTATAAGTACGCACATCTGGATCTGTAGTACTAAAGGTCAGCAATATTAATGTTAAGTGTAGCCTTGGGCCAATGTACAATATTCACACTATAAGGATATCCATGTCATGCACTTGTTGATAGCCTATAACCCAGAATGTTTTACTTACTTATTTTCTTGGGCTAAACTACTGTAGTTCCCTCCATTTGCAGTTTGCTTCACTCGGAGAGGAAAAACTACACTGCCAATCTTGCAGTTCTTAAAGAACACTGAGAATAAAGTCTGCTGCTGCTAATGCATACAATTTGCTGTTGTGTTGAATATATTGATTATTGCAATATTCCTGTTGAGCGCTATCAGAAGTGCTGGTGAGGAGCATAGCTATATGGATAAACTGGAGTTATATTCTTGTTTGGAGGTCATTAGTCAGCTTTTGGGTTACTTAGTAGAATTACAATATTGTTGTTGTAGTACAAAACAACAGTCAATTCAGGGAACTATTATTAGAATTTATTTTTAATTGATTATTGTAGTCTTGAGCAAGAAGTATACACATCCTGTTCAGAAGGCAAGAGAAGGCTGCCGCCACCAACCCCATCCTCCTCCTTGGTCTAATCTGTCTCCTGGTCCACCCCTGCCCAAAAATAACTCCTCCCTGCTTCCATCCTCCCACCATCCTCTCCCAACCCCTGCACTGGCCTGTCCCAGCCAGCACAAATGTACCCAGTCTGGGCAGCATGAGACCTGGATCTAGCTCTTTTGAGCTGGTGTGGGCATCCGCACTGGTCCAAGCCTGGTCTTTATGGCACGTTTGCAACAGTCAGGAGCCAGCACAGAGGGCCTTCACTGGCTTGGAGTGCCCTGTGGATTGTGCGCTAAGTCATCTAAATGTGACAATCAGATCTAAATGAATGATATTTACATTTATATTGACTGTGCTAAGGGAGTGATTCTCAAATTTCTTAGCATTGGGACCCACCTTAAAAAAGCTTCACTTTACCAAGCCTCTGTGGCTATACTGGTGATGGGGCAGTGGTGCTCCCTTCCCCAATAAGCAGGCCATTTAACCCTTGATTTACATAGTCTAAGCTACAGTACTCTGTCAGTTTGCAAACCACAAAAATCGGCTCGTGACCCCATGAGCGGACCCCATGAGTGGCCATGGACCCACTGAGAACCACAGCAGTAAGGATTTTGGTAGTGGTGATGTAAGCATCTTTCTGGTAACAACTGGCTAAGCAGGCCTAATGGCTGCCATTGATAAACGGCTCTGAATAAGAGAGGGGCATCGACAGAGACTTCTGGACTTGAATCAGGGGCTTCGTGGCCCTGAAGCTAAGGTCTGTTTATGTAATTTAGCTTGGTCTGTCTGTGCACAGGCTTTTCTGGAATTATGTACTTCTCCGTAATTAGGAGGTGGTGTGAAGCCTCTGGATTGCTCAGGTCTGGTGCAAATATTTGGAGCCTGGCTTTTTGCTCATTCCTAGTCAGCAAAGCCCAGACGCCTGCCCCAACTCCTTGATTGACTTCGTAGATCCTGATCTATGACCTCATAGAACTCTTCCATCCAGCATTTGGTCATGATTCCCCCTGCCCTGGGTCTGGCTGTGGCCTGGCCTTCAACTGTACACAAAGGGCTTGGCAAGGGAAGAGAAAGGATATCAAGAAAACTGGGTACATGACAAAAACATGGAAAGCTGGAGTTCACATACTAGACTCCTTTTGAATTATCTTCCTTTTCTTGAGTGCAAATCTCTAGTAGGAATATCTTAGAGCTGTCCAACTTCAGTTAATTTCAACAGGGTTTCTCAAGAGTAGATTGGGTAAATAGTCAATTAGATAACAAGCTCCCAGGAATAATTAAAATTCAAATGATTGCTGTTGGGGTTCTTGATATTTCAATATTCCCTCAAAATACTTCAAATGCCTTATAATTAATCAATAATCAGCTGTGGATATTTAAATACAAACATTTCGATGGTGCTGAGGTCAGTATTTCTTAGTTACAGAGAGTAAAGTTTGCAGCACAATCCTATACATATATCCTCAGAATGTTGTAATGGGGCTTATTCCTTAGTAAGTGTGTGTAAATGTGACTACACTTAATAAGTATGGTTACAACCTTAATGTATGTAAGTGGACAGTGTGAATAGCCCTGGGCTTTTTTTTTTCTGGAACACAATGAATTTTGTTAAGGCTGCATTGTGCTGCTAAGCAAGAACGTTAATCTTTGAGGTACAGCATAAGATGAGATCATGGCTTTTTGTCTTAAGAACATAAGAAGAGCCCTGCTGGATCAGGCCAAAGGCCCATCTAGTCCAGCTTCCTGTATCTCACAGCGGCCCACCAGGTGCCCCAGAGAGGCACGAGACACAAGACGCTTGCATCTTGTTGCCACTCCCTTGCACCCGGTACTCTGAAGTAGCCTACTATTAATGTAAGGAGGTTGCACAATCCATCATGGCCTATAGCCCACGATGGACTTTTCTTCCAGAAATCCATCCAAACCCCTCTTAAAGGCATCTAGACCAGATGCCTAAGGGAAGCTGTGGTGTGTGCTCATAGAAGGGCATTCAGGGCAGGTTAAGCGTAGGATGATATTCTGGAGCACAGATGCATCATCTGGCAGTGTTCTCCTCTGGGCAAGCAGGGCCTCTGATGAAGCCAAAGGTTTACTCTTTAATTGTGTGTTTCTAACAATACAGACTAAATGGATAAACAAGAATCTTTGAAATTAAATCCTGGATTTAATCTATTCACTGAGCTGTACTCATTCTATCTGTCTCGCACACAGAGATTCCACTTCCTCCAGTTGCAGTCCTGGCCCATGTGCCGCGTGGGGCAAGGACTGCAGACTCCTGCTTTACTGACTGCCCGCCACCACCATTGCTGCCGCCCCCCCCCCCAACTCATCTAGAGTCTTGTGTGATGTCCACATTTTCTGCAGGCCCTCCAAAGGCTTATTCAGCTTTTGGAAAGCCTTTAAGCGTTACTTCCGGTTTTCAGCAAAAACTAGACATAATACTTAGAGGCAGTGGTGTCATTCAAATGATTTAGGAACAGGAACTCACTTTTGATTGGCACTTGTCAGGAACCCGGAACCAGCCACGGAGCCTGTTAGGATCCGAAACGCCCATTCTGGTCCGTTCCCCCTGAATGACATCACTGCTTAGAGGCCTTCCAAAAGCTGTAGTGTCTTTGGAAGGCCTGTGGATGCCGCGCACAGCCTGCCTGGCCCTCGGGATGGCCCTAGAAGGTGGGTGGCAGTGGTGGCTCTGCAGGGTGGGTGGCTGCCCCCAGGTCCATGCTCCCCAGTAGGTCTTCCCCTCTTTTTCCCACTCCTTCCTCTTTGGCCATAGTTTTCAAATTATATTGTAGGGACCCAAGGGCTCCTCCCTGTCTTGTCAGGGATTTTACAGTTAATGATGAGGGATAGCAAACAAGCTTCCCTGAAAAGGCCCATCTTTGCCAGTCTTCCCAAGTAGCATACTGAGTGTTGGATCTGTTCTTGTATACACTCAGTTCACAGAGTGACAGTGCTGCTCTACCAGGCCAGCTGTGCACCAAAGTCTCCAGAATATTCCATGGGTCAGAGAAGAAATCAGCAGATAAAGTTAGCAAGGTGTCTATGAGTAGGTACATACAAACAGCCAATCAAACCATACAGGGGAAAAGTAAGAGATAACCTAGTAGGAGGGAGGATGACTAGGTGCACATATTTAGTTTAAAAAATACGTTTTGAAAGGGAAAAAACATACTACAAGTAGTGACCAGGTGGATGTGTGCAAATTCAGCTTTAAACATTTATGTGGGACTGTAGTAATCAGAGGGAAGCCCTGGTGCTTGTGCCTTCCTCTTTCCCCAGTCCTGCCTCTATGCCAGAGCCAAATTTGGTAGTCTCCACTGCCACCACAAGGAAAAAGCTAAGAAGAGAGGAAATGTTCTCAAAAATCTCCTTCCCAGTTAGAGTCTTGGCAAATTCTCCCAAGACTCTAAGGGCCCAATCCTATCCATCTTTCCAGCGCCAGTGCAGCCACAATCTGGCCTCAAGATAAGGGAATAAACGTTCCTCCCCCCCCCCCCGCACAAAATGCAGCGCATAACTTGTTAACATGGTTGCATTGATGCAGTAGCATGTAGCCCAGGGTCTATGAGATCTAGCAAGGTGCTGACTGAGTGCAAACAATCACAACCTCCCTGCCAGCTGGCCTGCTCCAACACAGGTTAGGATTGGGCAGTAATGCATCTTATCCCAGCATAAACTAACCACTAGGGACATCTTAGGAAGGGTAGCATTTATTTCCAGTTAACAAGTCAGGATATGGACTGGTGATCATTAGCTGGCATGCTATAACTTAAAATATGAGAGTAAAAGGGAAATAATACATTTTAAACTGACTGGTTTAAAATGCAAAGTGGATCTAATGAGATTATTGTATGAATTCTGATTATGATGTGCTTAATAGTTTGTTTGACTTGTTTGATGATAAACATTAAAAGAAAATTTTTAAAAATCATTTCGCTAAAGTAAACATTTATGCTGTGCATTAGATTCTCTGTCCAATTTATTGATAGTAATTCTTATGCTTTCAGCATTGAAGTTACAGCAGTTTAATTAACAGGCTCAGGGCACAATCCTAACCTTGAGTTAGGCCAGCACAAATCACTTCTGCTGGTCCAGGAGTGTCACAAATGCACTGTAAAGCATGTTTGCAACACTCTCAGAGTCAGGGACGCTGGTGCACAGGTGTGTACCAGCCTCCCTGATTCTTAGAGTGGTACAGATATGCTTTAAGGTGCATTTGCAACACTCCTGGGCTGGCACAAGGGACTTGTGCTGGCCTAACTCCAGGTTAGGATTGCACCCTCAATATGTTTTCTCTGGTGAATGTGATGTGATTTGATGTCTTGTGTACATGAGTGCAGAGCGTGAAATTAGAGCCCCCCAAATGGTCTCTTCACTGTTTTCTCGAAACAGGAAGATGAAGCTTCAAAAATGCAACCATGCCCTTTTTATTGGTTTGCAATGTTTGGTGCTGTTATCATCTGTAGTGCTGCTTCCTTGTAACCAGACCAGATTTGGAGTGCTTCGGTAGTCCTTCCAGAAGGCAGTCCGGCATGAGAATTTCCAGTGTCGAATTAATGAGTTTGGGAGTCAGAGGAGCAGCAGGAGGCCACATTACATCACGTGATCAACCTGTGAAGAACGTGGTTGTCCTAATCTCGGAGTCTTTTCTCCCCCTCTGTGAGATGAAATGATGTACTTTTGCCATTTTCCCACAATGTGGAGTTAATTCCAGTGTTTCTTGTTTTGTCTTTTCTGCAGGAACGAGTGGAATATCTCTTTCTCATAATTTTTACAGTGGAAGCATTTTTAAAAGTAATAGCATATGGACTTCTCTTTCACCCTAACGCTTACCTCCGCAATGGCTGGAATTTACTAGATTTTATAATTGTGGTAGTAGGGTGAGTACCCATATGACTTTTATTGTTACTGTTGTTACTTTTATTATTACCTTCTGCTTAAAAACACCCACAGTGGCTCGTAAAAATTAAAAATAAAATAAAAGAATCACACAAATGCTATAAAATACTAAAAATAAATAAATAAGATGTTTAGCACTGAAAGTAAAAAAACAGCAGTAAAATAGACAGCACCCATAATAGCTGCTCATATCAAAACTAGTTAAAGATGGGCAGTCCAATACTAACATGACGACCTGCAACGTGACACAGTGGCAGCAAAATGGCTGCCACGGTATCCTGCATGAGCAGACAGGCAGCTGGAGGTCTCCTCGATGTAAGGGAACATTTCTTCCCTTACTCCATGTTGAACCCCAGTTGCTATCAGGGCTGGCCTTAAAGCCAATGAGACCAATGTTAGTTTCACATTGGACCCGCAATTTTGGGGGGCCAGCACCAGCGCGGTGAGCATATCCCCTGCTGCTGCAGCCAGAATCTAGTAAGTACTGTAAGTCAGTGGGGTGAGCACATCAGCATTACCTTGGTCCCTCTCTCCTGCCCCTGCCTCCAAACTGCCGGAAATGGAACTCCTGGAAGCAGTTGGCAGTGATGACATCATGGCACCACCAACTATTTTTAGGTGCTGTACGTAGCACCACAAGTGTTTTTCTTGGTTAGCAGGGGCCCTGCAGGGAGGGTGAGGCCCCTGTGGGAATGCCCCATATTGGTTCCCGCTGCTCCTGGAGCTGGTTGCTATTGGTCTACTCAAACCAAGTAGCCCCATGTAGGGCTTTCAGGCTTGAGCGGGGGGGATGGAATCCTGCCACCATCCCCACCCCCGTCCTGGGCCCGATTCCTGGTTGTTGTTGTTTTCCCTTTTTCTTTCTGTGGAGGAACACTCGGTCTTGTGAACCTCCATGTTCAGCATGAAGTGGCACAGCCCAGACTCGGGTTTACCACCTGAGAACTAGATTATGGTTAGGACTGCTGCATGAACTTTCTATAGTGTGAACACTAGAAGGTCTTGTGCTCATTCCCACGTATAGACTGCAAGTTCTGTTCTCTGCTCTGTGTTGTGTGCTATTGTTGAAAAATGTCCAAGAGGCCAGCAGATACCCAAATGGGTAAATGTGAAAAGAGCAAGAGGAAGCATTTCTCATTATATTAATGCAATTATTCCAAAATCCAGACAAATCCAAAATCCAGACACCTTTCTGTCCCAAGCAGCCCGGACAAGGGATACTCAATCTGTACTCGAAGCTTAGAAATACTTATTTTCTTTCTGTACCATCTTTATCTCTCCTTCTCTCATCTCAACCAAAGTATATTTTTCTCGGTTTTCTGTTTTGGCTGTTACCATTTTTTGTTTAGTTTGTTGATGTAGGGGTAGGCTTTTTTGCTTAAGGTGTGAGAAGTCCCAGTTTCTGGCAAGTCCTGTCCAGGAGGATAAGGTAGTTGCACACTTGGGAAGGGGCCACACTTGGGAAGGGGCCACAGCTCAGGGGTGGAGCATATTTTTACATGCAGAAGATCCTATTTAATCTGTGGCTTCTCCAGGTAGGGATCAGAAAAGGTATCATCGAAAACCCTAGAGAATTGCTGCATTGTCTATCATATCATATTGAGAAAGATACGAAACAGTCTGACTCCACTGTGTGGTAGCTTTGTACGTTCTGTTCACATTCTAAATCTATATTATTTTGTATTGTATTGTGTGTTGTATTGTATACAATGATATTATTTCCCTTAGTATCCGCTAATTATCACTCAACAGTCTATGAACCCTAACTCCATTACATTCAACAGGGCCTCCCCCCCTCTCCTTTTCCGTGAAACCTCTCCTATAGTACACCATTTATGCTTTTTTTTATTACTACCTGATTTTATTCCTTTCCACACCTTTTTCCAAGTAGCAGACATGGCATATGCTGCACAAAGTTTCTGTTGTTTTTACTTACTTTGTGCAGTATAGTTTGAGAGGGCGATAAATTTTTGAAAGCTGCTGTGTTTCGCAGTAATAAAAATAAAAACAGCATAAAAATTGGACCAGTTTGTGATGATTCTCAGTTCCTTTGCAGCCTGTCAAGTGTTTGTAAGGACAGGTTTTGCTTTTCATGACATCATAATAGGCTCGTTTTAAGTTGAATGAAACATTATTCAAAACATGCATCTGCCGCTGAAAACCGCATCCTTGTTTCTAATCTCCCTTAAATGTACACATGATGTGACATGATGACTTCCTGCATCCCCTCACCTTCCTCCTCCTGCCAAATGATGGCAGTGATGTGGACCAGAGGATGGGTTCACATCATGTCATGTTCTCTATTTTTATGCATTATAGGAAGGAATAATGCATATAGGAGAGGAAGATTGCTGTTTGCTGCTTCAGCCTTGTGGTTTTGTTAGCATCTAGTTCCATCTTATGTGGTGTTGTCCTTTGTGTGCTAAAATCAAGTACAACATACTTTGGGTTTTCCACATGTTTGATCTGTCCTGCTTTGAAACTTGGAAGTGGGGTGTAGTGAGTAGAATATCAGACTAGGGCTGGAAGACAATTGGGTTGAATCCCCATTCTGTCAAAAAGCTCACTGGACAACCTTTGGCTAGTTACTCCTTCTCAGTCTAACCTACAGGGTTATTTTGAGATGATCCATGTGCACTGTGGGCAGTGCAATCCTAACCTGTGCTGGAACAGGCCGGCCAACTGACCTGCACTGTATCCAGTGCCAATTTGGGGCCGGCTGCTACTTGGCACAGGGTACTGTAAGGGGAATAAAATTAATAAATTTTGCAGGGTAAACACTGGTACAAATCCAAGTGGCCTGGATTGTGTCCAACTGGGCCAGGGATGGAGTTAGGATCTGGCCTAAGTGTCAGATCCTATCTCCACCCCTCCAGCCTGCCTGTGGGACCACCCTCTCCTCCACCTCTCTGCCTTCCCTCTGCCCTCCCACTCCCTTCCTCCTCCCATGCCGGCCAAACTCAACCAGCACTTCTCCCACTTATCGGGCTGGTGCGGAGGCCAGACTTGGGCTCCAGGGTTCGGCATGACCAGCCCAGCAGCCTCTTGGTGACACAGATGTTCCTTATGGCACATTTGCAATACTCCTTGGCCGGTACAGAGGACATGAGCCGGCCTAACTGTCTCTTAAGATTGCACCTTGAGTTTCTTAGGAGATGAGTGAAAAATAATAATAAATAAGTATCTTGGGGCTGCTTTTCCTATTGGATATGGAATAGTTCACATATATTTGAACAGGCATGCAAATGTCTTGCCAGACTGGGTGGAATTTGTAACCAGTTTCCAGAAACATGCAAGCCTTCAAAACGTATCCCTTCATAGATGTATTGGGAGCCAAACATTAAATCACTTTGACAGAACATTTTCCTGCCTCTGTTTCCCTCCCTTTAAATTGTCACTCGAGACACTGCCGGGAGCACTTGTATTAAGCTATGCAAGGGAAATCCCAAGTTGCCTATAGAATCAGTGGATGGCAGGAAGCCAAAGCACCTTGTCCAGATTGGATGCAGGTGGTCAGGAAGGACTGTGACTCACACAAATATTTAACCTAAATACAGATGAGGGGATTGCTTCTAATTAGGTCAATTCCTACATTTTCTTGATTAATTTGTGTTTCGCTGTTTCTTCAAAGGAACTCAGAAATGTCTTCGTCAGGCAGTTCTGAGATCAAACTACATTTCCTAATATAATTTGCCTGAAATAAGCTTCAGTTAGGTGAAAGTAAATTAAGTGGCACCTAATTTCAAAGCCGGGTTTCTCTCCACCCCCAAAAGACATTGTTTCTAAGAGAAAAGGGGGGCAATAATGTAAGTGGCAAATCTATACAGAAAGTTTTAAAGAAGAAACTGATCACAGCCTTGGGAAAAAGTAAAAGGGCCTCTTCTATCATAAGTGGAGCTCTTCAATCGTACTAATGGATGATGAATTCACAACTCTAATCTACTTGAGGACTTTTGCCCTCTGATGCTGTATTCCTCCAGTATTCTTCCAGTTCCTACTGCTACCAGAGTTTTAACTCCATTCTTTTTTGGAGAGAAAAGTGGGATATAAATCACTTAAATACTGTAGATAGATAAATGGGCAGCCCAATCCAAACCTGCGCTGGAGCAGGCAAGTCACCTGGCCTGCACTGCATCCAACACAGGCTGGGAGGCAGCTGGAGCTCACTTAGGGGTAAGGAGTATTTTTTTCCTAACCCCAGGGTAAGCCCCAGCCAGCCCTATGGGCTGCTTGAACCTGAGCCAGCGAAATGATATCATTTCCCTGGCCAGGAGACAGGGGTTAGGATATCCTGCCTAAAGCCCAGATCTGTGCTCCACCACCCTGGGCCAGCTTGCCAATATAGTCGCCCTCCCTCCTCAGCCCTCCCTCCCTGCCTCTTTCTCGTTGCCCTCCCTATCCTGCATCTCAGCCAAACCCAGCCAGCACAGGAGCGGCTTACTGGGCATTCTCTGCGGCATTCCTTGGTTGACACGACTCCCTGCGCCTGCCCAGCACCCTCTTCTTTGGTTCAGATGTGCCTCATGGCACATTTGCGAAGCACTGGGCTGGCATTAGGGACATACATCGGCCCAGTGTCAGTTCAGGATTGCTCCCTCAGTGAGATGAATAGTGAAGGGCCAGTTTGGACGATACCTTCAGCGCCAACACAACAACAGATGTGTACACTCGTGCTGCAAATATGTCCTGTCCCCACCTCTTCTTTCTCTCAAAGGGAGAGTTGGTCCAAGCAACCCAGCTAAACTCTAACAATGCTGCAGTGCTGTGGTTAGCACCAGCACTATGTGAACTGCTTTTATCTCCAGTGTGTTTCTGGGCACAGTTCAAAGTGCTAGCCATCAACTATAATGCTCTGTGTGGCTTGGAACTATTTTCTCTCAAACCACCAGTCCATCTACACACTCAATTCTTTCATCTGAGATTGTGCTTCCTGTCCTGCCAAATAGTGGGAACACAGATCAGGGCCTTTGCGGTGGCAGCCCCCCCCCCCCACTTGTGGAATTGGTTCCCCTGGGAGGCCTTACAGACCCCAACATTGCCTGCTTTTGAATGTACAGGGAAGACCTTTTTGTTTCATTTAAGCTTGCCTTGCATTTTCTGATTCCTTTTTGTTTATTGGTATTGTTGTTGTGTTTGATTGCTTTTGTACTACTTCATTGTTGCCGTTCTTAAATTTTGATATTTTACCTTACAATATGATGGTCTCTTGGTGGGACACAAAGGTGACCTAGATATTGTTAAAATATGTATAGTTCTAGATAATGAATAGCAGTGCATGATAAGGGACAGTTTGGACACACACACACATTCCAAGAAATTGGAAATTCCTATCTAGGAAGGAGGATGTCATACAGCACGAGTGCACCTGTCTGTTATCTCACATGAGCAGGTTTGGGCTATAAAGTGGCATCTGAACCAGCCCCCATCTCAAAGAAGAGGGTCTTCACAGTGGTGTGGTGTGGCACTGTGGAAGTTGACTGGGTGCTTCTACTACTGTGCCAATTTTTAGTTCAGGTCTTCCTGCCTTAGGCATTTCTCCCCATATTCCTCTTTTTTTCCAGTTTGAAGTCCTTTGCATTTCACTAAGATTTCTGGGATGGATGTACTGCAGGTTTGGTGTTGAAAAAGCGACTTGAGTACATTAATTGTGAAAATCCTTCCCAGGAAAAGAGCAGAGAAACCGTGAATCCAGACTTCTGAAGGATACGTTTAAAGCTGTGTGATTTTTGCAAGTATTTAATATATCATGCACTCAGACACAGGCATTTTAGTAGATGATTTTTTAAACACTTGAACCTCAGCTGGTCCTCAAATAGCCAGTGACCTTTTAATAACAGAGCCATTAAATGCTTGTTTGAAGAAAAAGCTCATTTGCTCAGGCAATGGTCAAAAGCGCTATAGACCAATGGTTCTCAAACTTTATAGACCGAGACCCACTTTTCAGAATGGCACTTGTATCGGGACCCATTAACACCGACCCTACCAGATATAATTGCTACTGGTAGCGTTGGCCCAAGAGCTATAGCACCGACACAGGGGGCTGTTCGGTGCCCCCACGTTGGTGCAAGTGACGTAGCGCCAATTGCAAGTAGACTCCGGGACTGTGCCCTGAGTTTCCTATGGCAGGGTTCTCTTCATTTATTTATTTTTTTGCCTTTCTTTTTGGACTTCTTTCTGCTTCTTCCCCCAGGCACACAGGATGTGATTTGGCACAAATGGCTAGAATTAAAAAGCCAGCAGCTTAGTGTCTATTTTCTATCTCTCAGGATCAATGGGGCCGATAGGATTAGATAGAGAACTGAGGATAGCACTCTATGTATGTTCTTGAGAAATAGACTGCACTCGAAGCCCCAGTGCCATCTGGAGTCTGGAAAACGGTCACTCTCAAACTCAGAATGGGTTATTCCAGTCTACCTAAATGACCCTGTTACCTGGGGAGCTGAGTGGAGAATTATTTAATAAATGTTCTCCTGGAAAAGGATGCAGGGTGATCTGTCCTACTCTGTCCAAGGAAAAAGTAGCTAAGGCAAAATGATAAAGAATCTTTAACTGGTTGCAGGTTAGCACTATGCAAAGAGTGGGAATGCTCCATTTTAAAGATTAGACTGGGAGAGAAGGAAAGCTTCCAAGCAAACAGGTTCAAGCTTTATTGCAAAAGAACAGACATAAAAATAATGTACATCAAAGGTGACCTTTCACCAATGGTTCAATAAAAAAGCAGTAAGAAATATCAATCGGCCCTTACAAATATGTGCATGTGCCCTGATGAATGTTTGCAATGTGTATTTTGTGCACCAGGAGAAAGAAAAGGGGCATGTTCAGGGAAGGAATTCAAGGGAGCCTCACTCTTTTGATCCCAGTCCCTAAGTTTGCTTTAGAAAGGGAATGACTTGTGTATCTGTGGGGGGGGGCGGGGGGAGGGGGAACCAAAGAAGCAAGAATTGCAATTATAGATATCTTGCAGCCTTGTCCTAAAAAACGGTAAAGGTTTCCTCACGACCAAATGGTCTAGTCGCCCCGACTGTAGGGGGTGGTGCTCATCTCCGTTTCTAAGCCTGTAGAGCTGGCATTTGTCCAAGGACAAGCTTCTGTGGTCATGTGGCCAGCATGACTATATGCCAAGGCATATGGAACGCCGTTACCTTCCCACCGAAATGTTACCTATTTATCTACTCGCAATTTTAGGTGCTTTCGAACTGCTAGGTTGGCAGGAGCTGGGACAAGCGATGGGAGCTCACTCCGTTGCGTGGTTTCGAACTGCCAACCTTCTGGTCAACAGCTCAGCAGTTTAACCTGCAGCGCCACCACGTCCCACAGCCTTGTCCTACCCCCACCATATTCCACCATGTAACTGTGATAGCAATCCTAACCTGGATTTTGCTGGCCCAATTGTGCTGGCTTAACTCCAGGTTAGGATTGCGCCCTGTGCCAATCCTCCAGGTTAGGATTGCTGCATGCAGTGTATATGGGGGGGGGCACCAGGCAGCCAGGGAGAGTAAAATAAAAGTGGTTTTTACTTTCCCCTCTTTACAGTCTTGACCTGAGTTCTGGAGAAGTAGAATCCTTAGTTCATATTATGGTCCATTTATGTATATAGAGACTTAGGGCGCAATCCTTATCAACTTTCCATCACTGGGATAAGGGCAGTGCAGCTCTGAGGTAAGGGAACAAACGTTCCCTTGCCTTGAGGAAGGCTTCGTGACTCTACTCCACTGCGGAATGCAGAGCATGACCCATTGGCACAGCTATGTCAGTGCTGGAAAGTTGGCTAGGATTCTTCTCTGTCCATTGCTGAGTTGACTGGGGCTCTGCTGCCTGGTTTGAGTCATAAGCAGTTAGGATACAGTCCACAGCAATGGATATGGGGGAATTAAAAAAAGAATAGCTGGAGACAACAACTGCCTTGCCAGGGTCAGGGCCCAGCAGTGGAGCAGGGATCCATTCTAGTGGCAGCTGGAACTGAAGGTGTGAGAAAAAACTGGCAACATAACTGGAGCAGAGAAGAAAAGGCCAGAAGAGCGAGAGATGGGAGAAGGAGAGGCTCAGCCTGTGTGGCCCACAAAGCCCTGAAGTGCAGCTGGCAATGGTCAGCTGTCCCCCTAATTGTCCCCCTAATTCTATGGCCTCCCTTATAAACACTCCCTGTCTTCTTTGTGGGGGATGCTGCAGAGACATTTGTGGCCTGTTTTGAGCTGGCCTGTATTGGCTACTGCATCTCTGCAGGGGACTGCATGAAAAATGCCAAGCCCCAGTCTAGTGGAGCTATGACCAATGTGGCCACAGAGTTATCCCCAGGGGACTGAAACAACTGTGACCAGGCCAGAGATTGGGCTTTGCTCTGGAACGCCTTAGGAAACAGTTCTTCAGCATCAGGCAGAAGCCCCAAGAGCCCTTTCGCCAGAGAGTCTGCTACTTGGACAATGCCTGCAAAATGTGGGTGGAGGAGACTAAGATGAAGGAGAAGTGTTGCTTCTCATAAAAATGCTACTTTACTTTTCTCAGGTTGTTTTCTTTCTCGCCCGGGAAATGGAAGATATTCTTTCATGCAACGCACAGGTCTTAGATTTAAGACCTCAAAAAGATGAGATCTAATTGCAGGAAAATAGCCTGAAATTGTTTGGCTGCAAATCCATTTTTCTTATCGTATACAAAACTTACTATAATGCATTTGGCAAAGTTACGTTTGTGCTGAATAATCAGGACTTTAGCACTTAAGGAAGATGGAGGAGGCATTTTCAAAATCAGAGTGAGAGGATCATCCCTTGGGAAGGGGCTGCCCAAAACTCCCATAAGATCATAAAATTTGCTGTGATGAGTGCACTCAGAAGTGCAACCCAAAACCCAGAAGTGGACATTCAAAGGTCCAGGCAAAGTCAATAAGCAATGCAAGATATACAGCAATAGTCATGAAACTGTCTTCAGGTGCAAGCAAGAACAGGACTCCTACAGAGGAGTTTAGCTGGTGCAGTTTTTAGCACACCCCTATGACTAATTTCAAGATGAAATTATTTCATCTGCACAAGCAGCGATGAGATTCACAGATCGACAAGGGGAACGCTGGGCAGGACTAATGCGGGGCTTCCGCGTGATTGGCTGCCCGTCTGCAGCGTTCCGCAGCTGTCCTGGCTTGGGGGGGGCTGCCCCCGGTTAGCGCACCCCACCGCTGCTTGCCCAGGCACCCGGCGTGACCCTCACCCGTCCCCCGCGGCGAGCAGGAGCCCCCCGAGGCCAGGACAGCTGCAGAACGCTGCGGACAGGCTGCCACTCAAGCGGAAGTCCCGCCTAAGTCCTGCCCAGCATTCCCCTTGTCAATTTGTGAATCCCATCGCTGTGCACAAGGATTACTGACACAGGAGCCCTACTTTGCATTCTTTGTCACACTGATAAGGGGAAGTGAGAAATTTGACTTACTTTGAAAATGCACTGGAATTAAGAACTGCATGTGTCTGATTCTGTTATTGCAGAGCATGATGGCCCATTTTCAAAGATTTTTCTCATATCTATGACATTTTTATCTCTCCCTTCCTCAGAATGGTGTATCCAGCTCTCCTGCCCATTTAATCATCACAACAACCCTGTGAGGTGGGGCTTTATCCACTTTAGCAACCTTCATTTGTAGCTGAATAATTGGGAGCACACAACACTTGATTTACAGCTAAAAGTGGAAGTGAAATTAGAATGCAAAAGAGAACTCGTTGAGTGAAGAGAGTTAGAGAACTAAGAGAAAAATACTAATTTTATTTGAGTTATGGGATGGTGTGCATCTTTCCCTCATTGATGAGTTTTTCCTTTAAGTTAGTCAACTGAAGGTGCAATCCTAACCAACTTAGTGCTGGGCAGAGCTGGGCCAATGGGGCATGTTCTGCATTGTGCAGTGGAAAGGTAGTCATCGAGGCCTCCTCGAGCCAAGGGAATGTTTGTTCCCTTACCTCGGTGCTGGAATGTTTGTTAGAATTGCGCCCTAAGAAATAATCATAGTTGTTCTTTATAAACAAGGCACAATCCAGCAACCACTAAACACTTTTAAACAGAACTGGGCTCAGTTGAAGGGATTTACAGACTAATCCTACAACGGCCAGCCATCACCAGAGTGCTCTTCCGCTAGTGTGGATTTTCGGCTGCTGGACGTCCCCTCAGGGTAAGATGACACTTTCCCCCTTGTCCTGGAGTGAGCCCCAGCAACCACACAACCGGTGACACAAGTCTGCATTGCTCCATGCAGGCAGAGCAGAGCCAGGAAGGGGCTCAGGACTTGGCATGCACCATTGCTGCCGATCCCACCCTGCTCCCTGACCCTATCCGCCCTCTTCCCTGCTACCCCACTCCACTCCTTCCCCCTGTTCTGCTCACCCCTGCCCCATTCAACTCCCTCCCCACCTCCCTTCAATCCCCTGCTTCTGTGGGTATCTGTTGACCCACTAGTGTGCTGGAGGCCAGTGTGGCCTCCCTACCAGCAGGCCTGCTGAGTTCCTCAGTGGAGGCTGCTTTGCCACAGCTGTAAAGCCAGTTCAATGCTAGTTACACCAGCGTGGGTGGGGGAATAGGATTGGGCCATTAGACACGTGTTACTTTCCTTTTTAAATGAGTAGGAATATCTAACCTTAACTTGAAAGTATGTGGGCAATGCCTGGTAAAATCCCCAAAGTCCAGGATGGGTGCTCAGTGCCACCCATCATTTCATGCTCCTTGCCCTGTCCAGTGTAGCAGAATCAATTATGCTTTTCCTAGTGTTGCAGCAGTTGGTTACTTTAAGAAACCAGCAGGCATCATGAATGCAGTTCAGCTCACTGTATGACACCCCTGCCTTAGAGGCTCCAGGATAACCGAAAGAGCTTCTGGGGAACATGTTCATTTGTAGATGGGGTTGCTGGGTGCAGCGGTCATGGCTGTCTCTCAGCTCTGCTGTTTCAGGGGGTTGACCTGGCTAGGTGGGCCTTTTGATGAGCATGCCTAACCTCTTGACTTGCAAGGCTGGGAACAAACCTTTTATAATCTTCTTGTGTCGTGAGAGATCAGCACAAAACAGACAAGAGTGGCAAGTGGCCACCCTTGATATACTGTATAGTGAAGATCTGCAGTTCAACCAAGTTAAACTGAACATCATGGTTAATATCACTTAGGGAGTGGTAAGCTTTTTTCCATGGATACTAGATTCAGAATTTATTTTGCATGCAAGGTTTGGGGTTTGGAGGGAATTTTATTAAAGCTGTAAAACACTATCAGAGAAACCTTTTGCAGTTGCTTCATGGGCTCCCCGAGGACTGCAGACACGTCACTCATCATCTGGCAAGAGGATTATGCTTAGCAGGAAGGCAGAAGTATTTGAATAGAAAACAGGACACGTTCCTAATGCTTGTTCACTGGACTGCAAGAAATATGCAGAGCCAAATCTGGCATCTGCTGCCTTCATGAGGATCATCCAATTATAAGGAAGAAAGAATATTCCTCTGCTACAATAAATCATTAAGGAGTTTTCTAATTTGTATGGTGCTTCGGAAGCTTTATTTCTCCTTACCATAATCATGTGAGGTGCAATCATTATTATTCCCATTTTGCAAAAAGGTTAGCCCCATCCTAAATATTTTTATTTGGCAGTTAGTCCCCCTGAGCTCAGTTGAGCTTCCTACCTGGTATGTACAGTGGTGGTATCTAAAGCAGGAGGAACCGGAACACTGGGCGGGATGTACGGTTGATTGGCAGCCCGTCCGTCCTGTTCAGATGCCTGCCTGCCCACCATGTGGGCTGCCCCCAGTTGGCGCACCCCACCGCTGCTCGCCCTGGCACCCAGCGCATCCCCCACCCGTCCCCCCTGGCAAGCAGGCGCCCCCTCCGAGGCCAGGGCAGCCCGCGGGGCGGGCGGGTAGGCAGCGGAACCAAACAGACGGGCAACCAATCACACGTAAGTCCCGCCCAGCGTACCGGTTCCTCCCGCTTTAGATACCACCACTGGGTATGTATGTTTAGGATTGCAGCCTCAGCTGAGCAAATTACCATGAAATGTATTAGTGAGCTGGGCAAAGATCTGAGCCTGTGCCTCACAGATCTACTGCAATATACTTATTGACCATGATCCTTAACATCAGCGTCTTAGGCTTAGGAACTCATGACTTCTTATTGCCTGTGATATGTAGTCACGTCTTCCTTCTCATAAGATAGGAAATTCCTGTGTACATGCAGGAAGGTCTGGATCAGAGTTCCTTGTTCTGCAGCCCCCTGTACTATAAACCCAAGGTTCATGTATACTTTCAGTTCCTCAGTGTCCCTGCTGCTGGTCATGTGAGCACAGTGCAGGATTGCAGCCAAAAGTATTTTCATTGTCTGATGTTTGCAAAATCAGAAATATAATATTAGTACAGGCATGCCCCTGTATCCACTGGGGTTCCATTCTAGACCCCACCCCATTCTAGATACCTGAAACCGTGGAAATTGGGGATGATTTTTTAAAGATAGGGAAACATCAGTGATTTTGCTGTAATAAAGTAAAAAAAAAGATTTGTTTAATGTTTCCCTGTCCTATTAATAGGATAATGTGGATAATGTGGATACTTAACTGTGGATAATGATGGAAACTGAAACCATTGATACTAGGGACACCTTTTTAAAGATAGGGGAACAACAGTGGTTTTGCTGCAGCAAGGTTAAAAAAAAGAGATTTGTTTAATGTTCTGCTATCTTTTTAATAGGTGTCCCGGTATCCACAGTATCCATGGATAACTGAAACCATGGATACCAAATCAGTGGATACTGGGGCACTCCTGTATCTGTGATGCTGCTTCTGAAACTTTGGAGCCTTTAAGAGAATCCAGATCTTGTGCATGCTTATCTACAAATTTTGTGAAGAGATTAGGAGCATGAGTACTGCATGTGATTAAAGTTGTTCCAGTTGTGTGCAGGAATATTATGCTCTATTAATCTCTTTGAGCTGTGGCAAAGCAGTTTATAAATATCTGCAATACATAACAAATGCAAGGCCATGGAGCAGAAGTCATGTTCATTTTCAGTCTGCATCTCACTGAAGGATGCAGAGATTCTTCCCACTCCTCCAGGTCTTGTGCTGGATTTTGTAAAGGAGTTATAGCAGCATTTTTATTTTTTTAAACTTGGATGCATCAACATTTCATCTTTCTCTGTTCTTCTCCAGGCTTTTTAGTGCAATTTTAGAACAAGCAACCAAAGCAGATGGGGTAAATTCAATAGGAGGCAAAGGCGCTGGATTTGACGTTAAAGCACTTCGAGCTTTCCGAGTATTACGCCCCTTACGGCTGGTATCTGGAGTTCCTAGTAAGTAACTGAGTTCAAGTTTGCTTCTCTGTGTATATGCGTATATGTGAGTGTTGTCGCTGAAAAAAGCAAATACTGTACTGTGAGAGGGCTCAGAAAGGGATACCGGGAGAGATATTCAAGCTTTAACATGATACTGGATTTCAGGATGGAAGATAAAGCAGGAGGAAGATTTGCACATGATTGTGATAAGTTCCATCAAACACTTAAAAGTAATAGAATCTTGTAAGAGTGGAGTTGCTACACAGGCCGTATGTGATTGAACTATCTCTAAACGATATGTGACAATAGATCAGTTTAAAACAACATGAAATGAAAGTATAATCAATGTAATGAATCTACTATGAATTACAGCAATGGGTTGCTGGCTCTGATGTGAATGTCAGCTAATAATAGCCTCACTTATGGCTGTCTTGAGGAAGAAGCTCTCCTATTGTCAGTTTCATGGCAAGTCTAGTTCTCTTCCCCTTCTGCAGCATGGTGGGCTTCTGGTCATGGCTGGATAATAATATTGAACAGGACTGAAAGTAGTATGATAGGGACATAGTGTCTTGTTGGGTGCACAGTTATTTCTTGTGTCCCATTGTCATCCCAGCTCAAATAGATGTTCCGAAGAACTGCCAAACACCACAGATTCTGTGAACAAAGATGATAGTGGGACAGTTGTGGGACAAGGATGCCTCTGTCATACCTCTATTGGCTTTCTGAAAAATGAAATACTCTTCCTCCAGGATACTTTACTTGGGGGGGTAGGGGCTGATATTATAAAGACAGCTTTTGGAATGATAAAGCACCCCTGAGAACTCTCAGATTTCTTTTTTTTTTTTTAATACTTTATAGGTACAAATATCTTCCTAATAATGTGTGACTTCATTTTAACAATTCAGTTTTCCTGGTCATTATTATTATTATAATTACTGTAGTTCTTATGTACAACCCATCCAATGTTGGTGGCTGGATTTGGCCTGTTGAATATCGAGCCCTTCCCGAGGACCTAGAGCAGTGGTTTTCAAACTTTTTAGTACTGGGACCAGTGGTGGGATTCAAATAAATTAACAACCGGTTCTATGTCCTTCAGGGCGGCCGCTGCCTTTCTTTCCTCTCCCAACCTAAAATTAACAACCGGTTCTGCAGAACTGGTGAGAACTGGCTGAATTTCACCACTGACTGGGACCCACTTTTTTAGAATGACAATCTGTTTGGGATCCACCAAAAGTGATGTCATGGCTGGAAGTGCCATCATTGTGATGCCAGAGCCTGCTGCTTTCTGAGAATGCAGCAATAAATTGGGTTATTTCTCAGTCATTTTCCAATAACAAAGTGAATCAGAAAGAAAAAAGCTTATTTACGAACTTGATACAGGCAAAACAACACATCCATCCCCCTTTCTAGCATCCTATCTTCCCATATTTTCAGTATGGCTACTCTAGGTGCTTCGCAACCCACCTAAAATTGGCTTGTGACCCACAGTTTGGGAACCACTAGCCTATTCACATTTTTTTTGTAATATGTGTGTTGTTATTGTTGTTACTACCACCACCACTACCACCACCACCATCCTTACAGCCCATTCCTATCTAGAATTGGGCTTCTGGCCATAAATCTTTATGACAGTGGAAGACCCTTCCGCTATCACAACATGGCTGTCAACAGTGCACAGAGCGCTCCATAGGTGGCCATTTTTGGAGTGCTACTACTAGAAGAAGCAGCTTCTCAGAGCAGCAGCTCTCCCTGTCCATCGCGGGACCTGTCTGCAGTCACTGGAGCAGGTAAGGATGCAGAGGGGACAAAATGGAGAGGAGGAACAGAGGTGGGGAGGCTACAGCAGGGGGTGGATCTGGCAGTGATAGCATGTGCAGGATCATATCCTCAATTTTGGTAGCTTTCCCATCCTTTTCTTCTCCTCGGACTTGCACCAGCTACAGAGCTGGTGCAGATCTGATGAGACTCATTGCAGAGTAGGGAACTTACGAAATGTGGTTGAATCCCATTTCATCTCCAAAGTCTTCCCATCCACCACCACCTTGCTAGTACATTCTTTTTCAGCACAGCGGCACCTGGGGGAGGAGGAAAATAGGATTGGACTCTTAGACTCTTCTTTGAACAGAATACTTCTCATGTAAACTATGAAATTTGTGAAATTGTCAGGCTTTTACAAATGTTTAGTTGCGGACCATACCAATGGGGAGGGAGCAAAAAAAAAAATGCTTCAGATATTCTGTGAGAATGGGAGAGCATGATGCAATATTTTTAAAAGCCCTTCCCCTTGATGTCTGACCGAAAGAACAGTCTGCTACACCCACACACATTGAACTGACTAATGCATATTTGACTTATTAAATTTCATCTTTATCAACGTCTTGCTTTAAAATGCATTAATACTGCCTGGTTGCACAATCTCCTTGGGATGCCAGCTCTGTCTGCTCATTCTGCATATGCAAAGTAAAATCCATTTTAAAAAATCTTCCCACATATACACTCCTTTTCTGATGTAAATCCATCTCCTTTCATTATGGCACATCCCAAATCTACAAATTGACTATTGAGCTCAATTCAAAATAATTTGTATACATTTGTGTTGATGAGCTGTTGGTATGTATTGTGTTAATCTGATCAGCCAAAGCGTTCCTCAGTGAACCACTCGGAATGAAGATGGAGGAAAGAAATAGCATTGCTGTGGGAGAGGCAAGTTATTTGATCCCATCTGTTTCACTTTGTTGACAAAAATTTCTGTCCTGACCTATCTCCAAATATTCAGGGTGGTTTACAAATAAACATTAGCACAAGACAATATAATGTAAACCTGACAACAATTAAATCAATGAAACAATGGATCAGAGAGCCTCATAAAAGCACTTCAAAAGCCTGCTGAAGAAGGCAGGTCTTCATACTACAATGAAATACCTGCACCTCAGGGGTAACCTGAACCAGAGGCTGAACTTCTCAGGTCTGGGAATTGCACAAGGTGGGTCCACCACTGAGAATGTTCTCTTGCCGGTTACAGCAGAGCCCTTGATACCTGTGGAGGATCCAGGACTCTCCGTAGACACCGATTTCTGTAGATAATTCCAGGACTCTCAGCGGACACTGATTTCTGCAAATAATCGAATCTGCAGTCAGCCCTCTCAGGACCTCCTAGAATTGTCTTCCAGTCATATCAGGGAGGTGTTCTGAGGCATGGGAAAGCAATGTGTGGCCTCCTTGTGTCTCAGAAGGCTTCCTGGAGGCACTTCTAGTTTTTGGCAAAAAAACAGAAGTGCCTTCTGGGTGTGTCCAACCTCTTTGCACCTCAAGTCCCTTCTTAATGGCATCACTTTCGACCCTAGGTTTTAGAGGTGTTTCAACAGGTTGTCGTACCTAAACAGGGGTCCCAGTGCAAAAAAAAGATTGGGAACCACTGACTTAGAGGCATGTCAAGCCTTTTGAGAGGCTCTAAGAGGCTGGATGAATGAAGCAGGAAAGACCAGGTAAGCCTATGGACCATGGACCAGCATTGTGCAGTCAGTCTAGTTATTATGTACAAGCAGTATAGCTGGTTCACTTTACAGGTGAGGAGAAGATCTGCATAATTTTACTGTATGAATTAATCTTTTGAAAAACAATGCTATGATGGACTTCTGTCATCACTGTGGTATTTGAGGGATGCCAATAGCAATTATTCAACCTTCCGCAATCTGATCTTTTAAAAAAGTAGTCATGACTAAGAGTATCAGATAACTTTATCATTTATCATTCTTAATGCATACGTGGGTTATTATTAAAACTGTATATCCTGGTAGAATTTTAAGAACACACAGATTAGCAATGAGTGACTACATGTCAGGGTATGAACATCAGCAGACATTTTAAACTCTTCTGTGTAGAGTGTAGTCCTATCATTCAGCTTAGAATCATTAGATTCCCAAATGTGACAAAAAGGAAGGTGGATGGATAAAGAGGTGAAGTATAGGTAAAAAGAAGGCTTTTGTGTATGAGAAGGAAGAGAGTCCATGCCTGGCTTATGTGGTTGCAAAGGCATCTGGCTGGCGGCTGTTGGAAACAGGCTGCTGAAGTATTAGGACCATGATTTGATCCTGTGGAAAAATTCTTAATAGGGCTTAGATAAGCAGCTTTCGTTTTGGATGAAAGGTACACAGTGTTTGATTGCTATGCAGGGTGCAGCTTATCATCATCAGCGGTTAGGCTTGAGGTAGGCAGTGTAGAAGTTGGTGACACTATAACAGGGCAAAAGGGGAAGGACCTACATTGTCCAACAGTTGTGGCTTGAACAGTGGCCCATGTGGTAGCACATAGTAGCAATCTCTGTCAAGGTTGCTACTGTACTAACACATTCAGAATACAGACAATGAACTGTGGGAAGATTGCCCTCACTCTAGATTGCCCTCACTCCTTCAGTGACATTGTTGACATTAATGGCCCAATCCTATGCAGGGACGACGATGCAGGGCCACTGGCACAATAACACTGTATCCAACGCACTGTCCTGCTAGAGAAGCTGGTCCAGAGGGGTGGGTGGGAAAATACTTGCCCAGGGTATTGTCAGGTCATCTGCCTACTGGTAATCCCTTCTCCTTGCTGGCTTGGGAGCAGGAGTCAGGGGAATGAATGGAGTAATTGTCTGCCCTTCAATTTGGCCTCAGAATTTCCACTTCCTTTAAGGGAGGGGAGATGGTTCAGTTTTCACCCATTTCCTCATCCTATAGGGCAAGCAGCTTCCCTGGGCTGCCCAGGCCTCTTTACTGCCAGAGGTTTTCCTGGAATACTCTGTCTGCCTCCCCTTTTCATCACAAGCCTCTGAATTGGGCTTTTAAAGCCTTCCAGTCAATGTAAATTCTGGCACCCTCCCTCCTTAAACACAGACCTCCTTGTTGCCATAGTGACCAGGAAGCCCTGCTGCTGCTTGCCTGCTGGGTTGCTGAAATAAATTAAATGGTAATGTCCAATCCTATACATGTTTGCTCAGACTGTCAATATCCATGTCTCCCAGTGCCCCACGTCCATTTAAATATGTAACAGTCCAATCCTAAGCTGCCCAGCCCCCGTAGGAGCAGCAGTGTCAAAATGGCTACAGCTGCATCCAATGGGCGCTTCGGCAGTTGTAGGAGGCTCGTCGGGGGAAGGGATGGGGAAGGGCACAGGCGGCGCATACTTGAAAACCTGTCGGGCTGTGTGGTCCCATCTCCCATCCAGGCGCACTTCGCACCTCCCCTGCCCAGTTCTGCCCTCCCTTCCCCCACCCCAAACAAGCACACCGCTGACAGCAAGTAAAACTTACTGCCGGGCAGCACTGCATCAGGTTCTCCTAGCACATGGGCCAAACACCTACTGGCGCAGGCCCAGTGCTGGCGATAAGCTCTTACAGCAATTTTGCAATGCCAGCAACAGCACCAGCAGTAAGGGCTTACTGCCGGCACTGGGCCGAGTACGATTGGGTCCTAAGCCCCACAGCTCTTTCCTGCTGACATGATCCAGGCTTACTTTCACACTGTCTTCCAGCCTTCTGCACACTTCCGTTCTCCTATTTATCCATCAAACTGTACTCCCTCCATTATCATCCATCTGTTGTTTATGTCTCCATAAACATAAGACTGGTGCTTAAGTCCCCAGGCAAATTTCTCAGTTTTCCTCCTGGTGATCTTGATGCTTCTTTGCTCAAGTCTCTTATATTAAAAAAAAAACCAGCAGTCTTGCTGATGACCCCATGAACACTGCTGTCTGAGAAATTAAGGTGCCCACCCCAAATACCTTTGACAATATCCCTGATTATCATGCTCCTTACATGGCATCTGGAGAGCTAGGGGCATGTACTGAATGGTGAAATAGCGCTAACCAAAGTTGACACTGGATTATAAAGAGGTGCAAGAATAACTCAAATATTTAGAAAGAATGAATGTAAACAGTTTGGTCTGCTCCAAACCATAGGTTTTGTTCCAAAAATGTTTGCAAATAAACATTGGATACAGCCCTCATTTTTATGTTCTTAAGAAGAAGAAAAAAGTGAAGGCTACTGAAAGGATGTAAAAAATAAACGACATTTGAGTTTTCCTGACTTGTGTAACCCTGTGTTAGAACCAAGCTTCAAAATAAAGGTCTAAAGCCTATGGAGGGGGAAAAAACAGATACAAAAACAGAACCATTTCCAAAAAGAAACGGGATCTAGGGGCTTTTCTAAGCAGTTTTTTATGAAGTAATAAGTGTAATGGCTGTAGCCAATCCCAGTCTTCATTCATCACACATTTCCTGTAGGCTTGCTATGATGCTCTTATATAAGTTGTTTATATTTGTTTTGAATTTATACTGCACACATTAATCAACTGTCATGTGGGTGGAGAGATAATTCAACGTTTGTTGTGGAAGAACTAAGCCCATAAAAACTAGAAGAGCATCACTCCCTCTGTTTGCGAAGAGGGATGCCTGCTTGCAGGTGGTCCAAGGAGCCCTATACAAAGAGGGGAGGGGAGGGGAGGGGAGGGGAGGGGAGGAGAAGTTCAGCCAGAATCACCGCCAGCTTGCTTCCTGAACTTATCCGCCATAGTTGGATAATATAAGTTCAGGAAGCAAGCTGGCGGTGATTCTGACTTTGAACTTATCCAACTGTGTTGGCATATATGCCTCATGCAACCATGGAGTATCTCTAGCAAGAGAAGGATGCACCTGTGGGCTAGCAGAGGATGAGAGAATCGTATTGGGTAAGGGTCAACCTAGCCATGCAAACAGATGTGTGCTTTTGATCCCTTAACCTTTGTTGTTTTCTACCAATGGGTATATCACAGCACAGAAAAGAGGTGATTGGGGGTGCAATCCTAACCTGGAGTTAAGTCAGCACAGTTAGGCCAGCAAAGTTTGGTCTGCACAAGGGACACCTTAAAGTATGTTTGGACCACTCTCAGAGTCAGAGAGGCCATAGATGTGTGCCATTCTCCTTTCTCCAAGAGATAGACAGATAACCTGCAGATAGGCCGGCATAGTTAAGCCAGCAAATTTGGCTGGCATGAGGAACACCGGAAAGTATGTTTAAACTACTCTCGGAGTCAGAGGCCAGCACACAGATGTGTGCCATCTACCCTGACTTCGAGATGGATCCAAATGCGCTTTACGGTGGCCTTGGTGCTGGCCAGACTTTGCTGGCCTAACTGTGCCAGTCTAAATGCAGGTTAGGATTGTGCCCTAAATATCTTGAATCACTTTGTGTTCACTTCGTTCTGCTGAACACAGTGTTATTACTGGAGCCATTCCCAGCATCACATGTATGTTAGAATAACAATAGGAAACAGAAATCCAGTATGCTCCTGCTTTTAGGCTGCCTGAAATAGTGTTGCCAGATCCAGAAGAACCCAGCTTTCTCCTGAGCATCCTGGAGGATTTTGTTGTCATCAGAGATGCATTATAAACATTCTCAATGGATATAGACACATGCAGGTATTAGGATACACCATTTTACTAAAAGGTTTAGTGTCAGAGAGTGTAAAATGGTAAAGAGCTCACAACCAATGTTCCCTCTGCAGTTTTCTGTACTGCACAGACCCCTATGGTGGCTTTTGCCAAGGTCTGGAATGCCTAGATGGAGAGCAAATGAAGGCTGCAGGAGAAAGGCAGGGGACTCAAAAGCCACTGCTGCTGCTGCTGCTGCTGCCACCTACACAGTCCAGCACAAGCTCAACTGCCATGAAGTTGTGGGTGGGCACAAAACCATTCCCTCATTTTACTGTGTGGCCAGCTTGTTCAGCTGCATGAACTTCCATTACAGCTGTGTGGCTAAGTTGTCACATAGCTTACAGGGAAGGCTGTTTGCAACGCCAAAAAAATGTCAGAGAAAGACTACTGAATAATAGTACAGTAATTACATAACCCTAGAACTAGAGGGTGTGTAAAGAGCTTTCAAGGAAGTGTATCAATAATAATATAGATCCGTCACCCCTTTACTTCCTTCAACCATCATATCATCATAAGGTTGGTAAAAGCAATAAGAAGCTATCACAGTGGCTGAAAGTGTAGAAAGCTGGGAGCCAGGAAATTTGCCTCTGCAATAAACTCAGGGCACAATCCTAACCTTAAGGTAGGACAGCACAGTTAGTCCAGCAAAGTTTGGCTGGCACAAGGGACCCCGTAAAGTATGTTTGAACCACTCTCAGAGTCAGAGAGGCCAGCACACAGACATGCACCATCTTCCCTGACTCCGAGCATGGTCCAAATGTGCTTTACGGTGGCCTTGGTGCCAGCCAAACTTTGCTGGACTAACTGTACCAACCTAACTCCAGGTTAGGATTGTGCCCTCAATATGTTGCTATTAAGCCTTTAAGAGGGGATTGGACAGATTTCTGGAGGAAAGGTCCATCGTGGGCTATAGGCAATGATGGATTGTGCAACCTCCTTACAAAGGTGGTGGGCTACTGGTACCGGGTGCAAGGGAGTGGCAACAGGATGCAAGCATCTTGTTGTTTCATGCCTCCCTGGGGCACCTGGTGGGCCGCTGTGAGATACAGGAAGCTGGACTAGATGGGCCTTTGGCCTGATCCAGCAGGGCTCTTCTTATGTTCTTATGTAAGCAGCCCACTTTCTTTCAGCTTTATCTCTCCATCTGCAAGTAAGGTTCTACTTACTGCAGGTGGTTGTAAATATTACTGAGATAAAAGCGATGCATGAGTATTATTGGGTTTTTTCCCCCAACTTGTAGAGTGAAGAACATTGGATTGTGAGTAGAAAATCAGGTTGGGGAGGTATTCCATATTAACTGATGCAGATCAATTCAGAACTATGAACCTATGGATGTGGCAAGATGATTAGATTCTATACATGTTAAAAGAAAATCTTCTATTATGATTTCATAGGCAGGAAGTCATAAAAGGGCCCATATTGTGTTCATTAGACATTTTCTTTATTTTGCCGCTTTTAATAATGATGATGACAATAAAAAAGCATATACAATACTTGGTGCTGTGCATAAAGTATGCAGCACGCTTCAAAGGGATTTAAAAAAAAAAGTAGGAATGGCTGTCAGCCCACACCAATTAGGCAACAGTTTATTGGGGCATAATATCTACCTTGGCACCAAAAGATGAGTGAGTGAGTATCACGCTTGTTCACCAGCAGGGGATTTCTGAAACACTGCTTTCCAGCTGTAGGGATGCCAGATGGCTGATCATTCCAAAAGGTTACTATCAGCACTTCTGTTTGATCACATATAGTGGGCACTTAAACATGGCATTCAAGTGTCTGTGTTGGCAGCTGTTCCTTCCTCTGTAAGGCATTGATGTGGCCAGTGAAAGAAACACTTCTCAAGTAAGAATGTGAACCGTTCGTTGTGCTAGAAATAATCGCAAATCAGAGCATCTCTAGTCTTGGCTTTATTTTTCCCAGGGCTCTGGTATTAAAGCACCCAAAGAACAACTAAGCTGATCTCTTCCATCCCCATCCAGTGCAAATTCCCCTGTGCCAATGAGCGGCACCAGAACAGCTTATGCTGCATCCTGTGGGTGAATTTAACAGGTGGAAAGTCTCCTTGGGGGAAGGAAACATTTGTTCCCTTGCCTTGGGAAAAGCCTCAGCCTGTGCAACCAGTCTACTCAAATCTTCATGAGCTGTATAGCTGCTGCAACTCTGCATTGACCATGTTAGTGGACCAGGTCTGAGAAGAGGGATAGGATGAGGTGTGAGCTGGTGCCATCGGTCCCACCTTCACCTGGGCCTGATCTGCCCTGTCGCTGCCCTCCCTCTGTCCTGTTACATGCCCCTTGCCTTTCCCTGCCCGTCACCAGCCACTGTGCTGCTTGGTGTGGAACTCACCACTTCCATCATGTGCTGCTCCTTCTGCAAGTGCACAGGGGCTGATACAGGCCTTCCCACTGGCACTGGCACCTCTGTACCATCACTAGGTCCCTTACAGCACTTTTGGATGGCTAGCACCAGTGCAGCATATGCCTTGCAGGTGCGGGGGCCAGCCAGGTGTTCTTTATAGAGAAGCCACAAGGACGATGCTTCAAGGGAAATCTACACCTCTAGAGCCACCAGTTCCCAGATGCTGTTTCATGAAGCTGAATCTATGCTTTGAATATTTGGGCTAAGTTATAAAGCATCCAGTGCTCAAATCTGACCGTAGGAGAGAGTATTTCATGCATTGTACTGTGTTTTTAGCTAGGAATGAAATGTAATCGATTCTTGCTTTTGTAATCTGCATAGCAAGGTGAGATTTGTTTCAGCGTTTACAGGGCAGCTATATTGTCGGTTACAAATAATGGGCATGATACACCCAAAGTGCCCTTAAAAGCGCAATCCTAACCTGGAGTTAGGCCAGCACAAGTCCCTTGTGCTGGCCCAGAAGTGTTGCAAAAACACTGTAAAGCACATTTGGACCACGCTTGGGAGTCAGGCAGTGCATGTCCATGTACCAGCCTCCCTGACTCAGAGAATGGTGCAAACAAGCTTAATTACGTGTTATTGACACTCCTGGGCTGGCACAAGGGATTTATGCGGGCCTAACTCCAGGTTAGGGATGTGGTGGTGCTGCGGGTTAAACCGCTGAGCTGAGCTTGTTGACTGGAAGGTTGGCAGTTCGAGACCACACAATGGAGTGAGCTCGCGTTGCTTGTCCCAGCTCCTGCCAACCTAGCAGTTCGAAATCACCTAAAAATGCGAGTAGATAAGTAGGTACCACTTCAGTGGGAAGGTTATGGCGTTCCGTGCACTTTGGCGTATAGTCATGCTGGCCACATGACCACGGAATCTTGGATAAACGGCTTAGAAACGGAAATGAGCACCGCCCTCTACAGTTGGTCATGACTAGACCATTCGGTCATGGGGATACCTTTACCTTTTTAACTCCTGGTTAGGATTGCACTGTAAATCACATTTATTTCAAAAGCAGAGATATAAGCATGCACTTTATTGAAATTAGTGGGCTTTAAAGATGCTTAACTTTGGCTGGATCATGCCCAATATTAGCTGTTTAGAACAAGGAACTTTTGTTGGTTGGTTGAAAAATGTTCTGCTGTGCCCAAAATAGATATGATATCATATGGGACAGATTAGGAATTAGGTAATTGGGGAGAAAACTGTTGTCAGCTGGGTTATTTTTTTCCATTTGTTGCAAGTTGTCTGTGTGGGTGGTATAGATACACTAGGTGGCAAACTGATTTTTCTGTTCTCTTGATTGTATACTCTTCCATGCACTGCAGTTTTGTTTGAGGCTTGCTTTCACATAAAAATGTTTTTCAGCGTAGCCAGAATTTTTTTTTTCAGTATTTTGTCTGAAGGGAAGCAGCAAATAATATTCAAGAAGAACAGACAGAGCAGGAAGGGTGGAGGAGTAGGTTCTCCTACTCCTCCATGTTAAGGCAGTGGTTCTCAAACCTTTCAGCAGCAGGACCCACTTTTTAGAATGACAGTTTGCCAGGGCCCATGGCAAATGATGTCATTCATCCAGAAGTGACAGCATGACCACAAGTGACATCATCAGGCAGGAAAATTTTAAAAACCCTCATATGGCAAAATAAAAAAATCAATTAAGTAAGTAAATTAAAAGTTTATAATAAGTTTTTAAAATTTCTTTTAACATAAAAAACTCTCCTAACCCTCCCGAGCAAATCCCAATCCTATCCATACTTACCCAGGAGCAAGCCTCGAAGACTATCATTGTTAAATGGATATATATCCCTGGAGGGAGGGCAGTTTGCTAAGTTTTCAGGGTGCCTTACCTTGGTGTGTAAACCTCTACCTCACCTTAGTAGCCAGTAAGCAATGTGGAGGCACTGCTTTCTTCTTGGACTGGCTACTTAAGTGAGGGAGAGGAGTGGTTTACAGGGCAAGGTAAGGCACCTGGCAAAACTTAATGCACCATCCCACCTCTAGAGACACTACTGTATCCATCTGCAAGTTCTTTATCTTGTGGCCTCTGTTGATAATCTTTGAAGATTGCTGACGAACCAGGGAAGTGCTGGGAGACTGAAGGCTAGTGAATGAGGTCCTATCCTCCAGAAAAGGAAAAGATTCAGGCAACTACTTGGCTGGTCAGCTTGATGTTGAAACCTGAGATGGTGCTGGAGCACATAATTAGGTGGTCTCCCTGTGAACATTTAGAAAGGAAGGTGATGATAATAATATCCAGGGTGGTTTTCTTAAGAATGAGATTTGCCAGACAAACCGTATCTCCAACTATGACAAAGTTACTAGCTGGTAGATCTGACAGATGCTGCAAACATAATATGTGAGGATTTCAGCAAGGCTTTTGACAAGGCTTCACGCTATATCCTGGTAGACAGGCTGGACCTAGATGTATCCTAGGTGATGCTACTGTTGAGTCGATCCATGATTGGCTTGACAGATAGTACTCAGTTGTATTTAAACTCATATCATTACTATGATACCCGCTATGTATGTTGATGAAATAACATTGAACTCATTGAAATCTTAAATAGTTATTATACCATGTAATTGAATAACCAAATTTATTGCTGTTTCTCAATTCTGCTATAAAGATGTTTAAAAAAAAAATGAAAACTTCTCTTATGAGGTTTTAATGATATGAGAGCTGTGGTATAATGGGGAAGGGTTACATATCTCCTCTTTGCATTCTCCAGCCCTGATTCTCCCTCTTCCACCCCAGTTGCTGTTTAACTTTAACAAACAGCACGGACTACCAGGTATCTCAAGAAAATGTGCGCACGCTTTATACCATCATAGTTGGGATGCTAAAATTTACATACATATAATGTACAGTAGTTATAGTGTATACAGAGCCAGTTGCTTATCCAGTTAATTAATTAATTAATTGTTCCTGAATTAGATCAAGCGCTCAAATGTTCCCCATTTGCATCTATGCACTGCCAACATAATCAACTATGTTGATCTGCAGATATCCACCAATATGTGTTCTATGTGTCTCTTCAATTGCTTCCCTTATATCAGCGCTGGGAAAGGCTTCCCCAGTGCAATCAGAGCGTTCTGTTCTGCTGGTGAGCCTATTTACCTTGTGGCCAATCTCCCCGAAATTGCTTTCTGCCAGCTGTGTCAGAAATCCGGGTGCACAGCATGCTGAGGTGACAAAAACCGGAAGCAGTTAGCCAGAGCATAGTTCTGGGGAGGTTGGCGGCACGAAACAGAGGCTCTCTTGCAGAATGGTAAGCTCCATTTACATGGGGGAGGAATTAAGGACAGGCACTGGATCCTGCCCACTGAGTCTGGCAAGCCCTGCCTTTATATATTCAAGTGTTGCAGGTTTTCTATAATGAAGTATGTATGAAATGTAGCTCATTAAAACGTGCGTACATTTTTAGAGGCACCTTTTATAATGTTTAACATTACATGTAATTTGGATCGAAGACAAAAAGGATTCTTAGGGAGATAGGCGATACAGTTGGTTGGCATTCTCAGTCATGTGTCTCTTTGAACATACAGTACATTTAATGTGTGTTTTCCATGTCAGGTCAAGCAGCTCTGGCCCTGAAGCCACAGAGAAATGCATGTGGGTTTTGGTGGGGTGGCGTGAACAAGCTCTTTGCCTTCCCTTCCTGGGCTTCTGTGAACCATGTAAAGGAGAAGGGTCACAAAAATGCTGATGTTTCCACAAAATGAATATTTTATACGTGTTATCAGTGTAAATAAGTACTGTAGTCTGTTCACACATTTTGCTTACTGAAACATTTATGGAGTCAATTTCAGCCAACAGCGGGCAGCCACAACCATTTTCTTTCTCTTTCTCCCTGCTTTTTAAAGGTGAACTCATGTGCTTTTTAAATGTAGGAAGCTGTAAGACCCTAAATTATTAATAGTACAAAAGGATAGGCCAGAAGATTGTAAATAATACTCTACTCTTTGATGGTTCTGTTTCTTCCATTTCTATCTATGTTTCCATCTTGGGTCATCTTCAGCTTGATGGTATTGCAACCATGTTATGTATACAATACCCTGGTTTATGGGATTTCTGCCCCACTCTTTGTTCTCGTATCCTTATGAAGGAAGTTAGCTCAAGTGAAGAGGAGATAATAGAGTTTTTCCCTTTTTTCTGCTGAATTTTATGTTTTGTCCCTTCTCCTTGTTTGTTTGTGTTCAAAAGAACTGGGTCCTCAGCCATAGCCTTAACAGATGTCACAGGGAGTTAGGAAAAGTTAATGTTTACTTATTGAAAACAGTAGAATAAAGGTATTTGGTTTTTATTTTTTGACATTTCAACTATGGTCAAAGGGGTACGTGGCCTGGCATGCAGCCTTCTTTGGCCTACTCACCACCAGTCAGTAGCTGCAGTTTCTTGCCCTTGATTTGGAGCACTCCTTCCAAATGAGATATATTGGGAGCCTTTGAGGAACAAATATCTGCTGGTCCTGTGTGTAAATGATTTCACACTTTGTAAGAAGGCCGACTGGAAGTAAAACATGTATCTGTCCTGCAGTCAGCTACTTGAGCTGAAGAAACCATATTATGACAAAAGTGTCATATATGCAGCCAGGGGCATAGCTACAGTGATGCAAGAGGGTGCAATTCCACCAGGCAACAAGCTTTAGAGGGGTAACAAGCTGAGCTCGACATTAGTACCCAAAATTGTGAAAACCTTGGTAATTACAAATAATACTATCATTTTATATATCATTGGAAAGGTAATTTAATGCAGAATGCAATGCGACAAACCAGAGAGTAATATCTTTACTCTATCAAACATTATGGCCAAAAAAACAAACAAACCACAAAAATATAACTGTCATGTAAAGATGGTTTGTTTAAAAAGGTTTGTTAAAATTGTGATTTGTAGGAATAAAACTGTCATGTTATATATCATTCAATGCAGAATTTCATGCGGAATGCAATGAAACAAACTGGAGTGTAATATCTTCATTTTATCAAACATTATAGTCAAACCCCCATAAAACTAAAATACAACTGTGATGTTACTTCTTGTTGTGACATCACCTCTGGAGCATCATTTTGACCTCTGCATTGGGCTACACTTTCATTAGCTAGACCCCTGCATGTGTGTGGTGATTTTTTTTTTCCTGTTACAAAACAATTTGGCAGGTTTGCTAAGCTGGAACTTCTTTAGGTGCTACATTTGTAGAATTTGGTCACATCTAGAATTTCCCTGAATATATGGAAAGCTAATGTACATTCAGTGCACTCAGTGTAATTCTTTAACTGTTAAAACAGTGTGTGATGATGTGCCCCCAGCAAAACACCCTCACTAATGCATGATAACATTTTGCAATCATTTTTCTCCTCTTCAAAGTTGGTTCATTACCTTAGGGAAACGTTTCTAATTAACCTCTCAGAAGCCTCCATAAATCTCCTGGTGCAAGCACTTGTCCCTTGCTGTCTTGCTTTTAATGCCATCTCTAGCTAATAGGGAAAGCTTTTGACCTATATGACCATGAGTTTGTAAGTCCTGGGGTCTACAGTAGTGAGTTGCCATTGTTTGCCTTGTGCCCTTAAGCACTTCAATGTAGTGGTTAATAATGAGCATACATTTGGGCATATGAAAAAAGGAGGCGTCTTTTCGCATTCCTTTATATCCTGCCAAATTCTGTGATCATAAATACTAAACCCAGATAATCATGAAACAAAGCCTGTAGAGCATATTGTGCATTTAAGGTTGACAAGTTCTCCAGAACCCTTTGAAAACTGAGGCATCAATGTCTGTCATCCCATAATCACACAGATGCCCCCGAAGGGTGGGAGTGGGGTGGAGTCTGGCCAGAGCCAGACTCCATCCCTGGGCTACATTGTCCAATCTGGGCTGCTCTGACTTGCGCTATCTAGTTTGCTGGCACAGGTCCGAGTAGCTTGCCTTGCTGCGTATTCCTTGCAGTGTATTCCAGTGTATAGGGGCTTGCCTTGCAGTGTATTCCAGCTGCTTCCTGCCCTGTGTAGGATGCAACACAGGTCAGCCAACCTGCCTGCTCCCACGCAGGTTAGGATTGGGCTGCCCGGCAGAGTTTTGTTCCAAACAACCCATTGGAATTTGGAACCCATGTTATTTTACGGGAAATTTAGGTGCATCATTTATATTTATGCTAGCCTGAAATGTTGCTATGTAACTTAAGATTCTAATGATGGCCTCATCACCAGTGCCTCACGTTTGTCAAGACAGCCTGATTCTGAAGGGAAAAGAGCACATCTCAGTGAATTTTTCGCTTACCAACAGGCCAGATGATTCTAATCAATTTGAAATGCCATATGGCAATATATCAAGCCATAAAAGGATGAAACTGATGCTTCTGTTATTACGGTGCATAATGTGCCATCAGTGTATATAATGCTTTATAAAATGAGTTCCCAGTCTGGGATGTTTACAGAGCAATCCTATATGTGTTTACTCAGAAGTAAGTTCCATTCTGTTCAGTGCATTCTGTTCAGTGCTGCTGACTGTCAGGTGTGTATAGGATTATAGCCTTACTTTCTGAAAAGAAACAAGTCAGTGAGACCATTGGGGAGGTGGGGGATGGGAGAGAGGAAAAGCCTTGTGAAGACTGCAAGTGGGTGCATTTGCACATGACTTACACGGCTGAGCACTCAGCTGCATTACAGTCACATGGAAAATTGTAAAAGAAAAGCATTGTGAAAGTTGTAAGCAGCAAGGACTTGAAAGATTTCAAGGGAAGGAGCAGTGAACACATTTTGAGAAGGAGAGAGCCATCAGCAGACTCCATTCCCAAGGGTCAGCCAAAGAGATCTCATGAAGTCAGCAAGAGGCAGCAGGAGATCTTAAAATAAATTAGCTTGATACAGCTGGGTTAGGATTTGATCCTATTCACACATTTTTGGATGCTACGGACCAGTGCTTTTCTATTTGGACACTGTGCCAGCAGCATGACATCTACCGTATCCGAAGCCCATCCAGGCAACACTACACTGGCACAGCCCTCCCAGTAGCCTTTCCTGTTAACACTGACTCCCTGCCAAAGAGGGGAAAATTCCCTCCATCATCAGGAAAAGGAGCAATGCACATGTGTGGTGCTCTTGTACTGCTCTGGAGCCCTGGCAGCAGGAGGGCAGAGCACAGGTGCCAGACCTCACTCTGTTCATTTACTTTTTTGGAAGCCAGCCATCAGCAAGGAAGACGGCTTTGCTTCCCTCCCAGTTCAGAGGAAGGCAAGAGAAATGTTTCAGGCTTGGGCAGCCATGCAAGGCAGGGAGCTGATCCTCTGCCTTGCAAGGCTGTCTGAACCTGACAGCAAAATCCAGCTGATTTTCTCTGCTTTTTTTCCTGGTTCAGAGGAAGGGTTGGGAGCCTTCCCTTGCTGGCTTCCAGGCAATGGATCCCATGTGACATTTTGTTGCAGGCCACAATTGATACAGCAAATTATTTGAAGCTAAAATGTACCCTACCCAATCTCATTAACTATGGGGTTGGTTGGGGAAAAAATAATAGAACTGGTGGAGGCTACCAAATGTGGGGATCAAGTTCACTTGCAAGTTATTGCAAACAAAGTCTTAATGAAATGATTTGTAGCTATAAAAAAATGTCATTTGTCTTATTATTGTGACTTGGTAAAAATTGATCACATGTTGTAGAAACTTATACCTACACAGAGTGGTACTTTCAGTGCTGATAACAAAACTGTTGTACCCTGCTATAATGTGATCATGATTAAGAGAACAATCCTAACCTGGAGTTAGGCCGGCACAGATAGTCCAGCAAAGTTTGGCTGGCATCAAGGCCACCATAAAGTGCATTTGGACCACTCTCAGAGTCAGGGAGGATGGCGCACATCTGGGTGCTGGCTTCTCTGACTCTGAGAGTGGTCCAAATGCACTTTATGGTGGCCTTGATGCCAGCCAAACTTTGCTGGACTATCTGTGCCGGCCTAACTCCAGGTTAGGATTGTGCCCTAAAAGTAATTTGCAATGGCAATGCATGTGCACTTTTAAATAAAGCTGTTAAATACTAAAAAGAAAAAGAAAAAGCAGATGCAGGATGTGTGTAGTGGAAGGGGAAGCTTTAATCATTTCCATTCTGTGCGCTTCCTCAAAGCAAACTGTCACCCTCCAAGCTGCTGTTGAATGGAAAACATACAGGCACCTATATCAGGGAATCAGTGTGAGGGGTTACATTCTTGTCCTTCCATTCTCCATGCCCTCACACTTTTACATGAAATAAGGCAGTGCTCCTCAAACTGTGGATCAGGACCCACTAGACCCACAATTATTCATTTACTTAGAGGAGACCTCTGCAACTTCCCACCACTACCATAGGATCCAGCGGTTGCCATTTGGATGCCGCTGCATTGACCGGTGGCAGAAAGGGTAGGATTGGACCCTGAATTAATTTGCAGTTACATTTTTTTTTTGGGGTGCTTTTAGGGCAGGAAAATCTGAGACAGGGCATTTAAGCTATTTGCAACGTGGAATGAAGTCCTTTGCATTATACATTGCTGTATTATTTGTTGCATGTAACTCTTAAGTTTTAAATATTTGAGTAGGGAAAAACCCAACAGTTGTCCAAAATGTAGATGCTCATAGTTTTTGTAAAAGTAATCTTTCCAAATTCATATTGAATGTTGACTTTTCTTCTGGGGAGCCCATTTGTGAGAGAGCCCCTGAGGGGTTAATTTCAGCCAAAAGCTACTGCCAAGTCTTCTGAGAAACCAAGAGAGGTTGTAATTGTTGGCCATTTCTGAGATTATTTGGTGATTATTAAATTGATGCCCCTAGTGTTCCCTATGCTAATGACACGATAATGGTGTAATGTTTATTGCAATAGCACTTCCATCTGTGAATCTCTAAAACATTTACAAACATGAGTGCATTTACAGTAGTTATCTCCCAAAAGGCACTTGAGAGCTATTTTCCCAGAACCAGCAAAAACAGTGTCTGTGAGTGTTCAGACACTCCAGAAGTGTTTCAGCTTAGTAACCAGCAATGTTGTAAATGTGTACAGGCTGCTCCCAATTTCAGTGAATTGGGTCCAACGGATTATTAAGAGAAAGAAGTTTTTTGTTTTTGTAAATAAGTTGTGGCATATCCAGTTATACCATGGCTTATTTACAAAAAAAAAAACCCAAAAGTAAGCCAAAGCAAATGCATGAATTCCGATAGTCAATGATTTCCATGTAAAGAGCAGATTCTGCTATTGTAAGTACTCTTCTTTAATCTGGAAGTATAATGTTCGTGGGGGGGGGGGTTCGAGGAAGAAGGCAGACCTGAAGAACCTTCTGATGAGGGTGAAAGAGGAAAGTGCAAAATTGGCTTGAAGCTCAAAATTAAAAAAAAAACTAAGATCATGGCAACCACTCCTATCACTTCCTGGCAAATAGAAGGGGAAGAAATGGAAGCAGTGTCAGAGTTTATTTTCCTGGGCTCCAAGATCACCACAGATGGTGACTGCAGCCGTGAAATTAAAAGACATTTACTTCTTGGGAGGAAAGCTATGGCGAACCTGGACAACTTAATAAAAAACCGAGATATCACCCTGCCAACAAAGGTTCGCCTAGACAAAGCTATGGTTTTCCCAGTAGTCATGTATGGCTGTGAGAGCTGGACCATAAGGAAAAAGGAGCACCGAAGAATAGATGCTTTGGAATTATGGTGTTGGAGAAGACTCTTGAGAGTCCCCTGGACTGCAAGGAGATCCAATCGGTCAATCCTACAAGAAGTTGAGCCTGATTGCTCCCTGGAAGGACAAATCCTGAAGCTGAAGCTCAAATACTTTGGCCACCTCATGAGAAGAGAGGACTCTTTAGAAAAGACCCTCATGCTGGGAAAGAATGAAGGCAAAAGGAGAAGGGGGCGGCAGAGGATGAGATGGTTAGATAGTGTCACCGAAGCGATGAACATGAAATTGGGCGAACTTCAGAAGCTAGTGGAGGACAGGGAGGCCCGGCGTGCTGTGGTCCATGGGGTTGCAAAGAGTCGGACACGATTTAGGGACTGAACAACAACATAATGTGTTCGCCACTTACCTGATCCGATTAACACATGTCAAGGAATAAAAAAAAAGACTGTGTGGCCATTAGGTGTAATCAGTTGCCTGCAACCCTTGGTCTTGTTACAGTGTTCTCTTTTCTCATTGCAGGCCTCCAGGTGGTTTTGAATTCCATTATCAAGGCCATGGTTCCTTTGCTACACATCGCTCTGCTGGTGCTGTTTGTCATAATTATCTATGCCATTATTGGATTGGAGCTCTTCATGGGGAAGATGCACAAGACTTGTTATGGAAAAGGGAGCTTAACAGGTAAGGGTTATGCTGTGTAGGCTCTACCTTTAGGCCTGCATTTTGTATGAACATCTGGTTTTCATGGAAGGTGATAGATGAGCCTTAATAAACCTTTATGATAGATTGTGTTTTTATCAGCACTGCCTGATATCAGCCCTGCAAATGTTGACAGCTCAGGTGATGGCAATCTAATGCTTGTTCTGCTTGCTCAGGTTCCTGTTCAGAACTGGAAGCCAGAAAATCTAACTCTAAAAGAAAAGAGACCCATTATGCACTCTCCAAAGCACTGTCCTAGCAAAGTGGTGCTAAAAGCTGCATGTTGTTGCAGCCTAATTAGGAAAATTTATTACAAGGTAGGCCAAAATGCAGTGTAAGGCAGTTGTTGAACATTTGACTGAATAACGGAGTGAATACCTTCAAAGTGCTTCCACTTAGACAAGCAGTAACCATGAGACAGAATTTTCTAAAGCAATATAGATGTTATTAAGGGCACAATCCTAACCAAATTTCCAGCATCGGGGTAAGGGCAATGCAGCCCGTGGGTAAGGGAACATTTGAGGCAATGCAGCTCTTGGGTAAGGGAACTTGAGGAGGCCTCCATGACTGCCCCCCCAACTGCAGGATGAAGCACATGCCCCATTGGCACAGCTATGTCAGTGCTGGAAAGTTGGTTAGGATTGTGCCCTAACAGATATAGGAAAGTAGAGAAAAACGTGGTTTGCATGTAAGACCAGTTACACAGAGGCTTAAGAGGCTGTGGCTGAAATAATATTTGTAAATAGCGGAGAGGCATTTGTGAAGTGAAAGTGGGAAAGAGGGTGAGAGTCGGGCTGCCAGCTGAGCAGAGAGTTCCTCCCCCAGCGATGAACCAGTGTGAGAGAATGAAAGGATTAGCTGGATGTTTAAAACAGACATAGGGAAATAGAGAGTTTTAGGAGGGATGGGGAATTGTTAGGGGGGTTAGAGAGAGGAAGAGAAATTCCTTATCCTTAAATCGCGACGCCCCAGCCTGGTCCCTTTCTGCTTAAGAGGTGGGACAACATTTACAGTGGCACCAGCACTTCCGCAATCACGTGGCAACCTGAAGCATTTCTAAGGTGCAGGGAGGCCCACAGAAGGGTCTGTGGGCTCCCCACACCTTCTGGGAGGCCGACACAACTCCCTGTAAGTTTGAAAAAAAACAACCCTTTTTCCCAGTGTCAGTGCAGTCATGGGATCGCTGGTGCCACCCCCTCCCCTCTAAAGACAATATTTCAAGGACCCAGGCTCTCCTGGAGAGGTTGGAAACCTCTGCCTTAAACTGTTGGGTAGACAGGGGTATGGTCAAAGCAAGGTGGAGCTGGGCAGCTTCAGATCACAAAGGGAAAGGGAAAGCACAGCCAAAGAGGTGCCCGTTGTGGGCAGGGAAAAGAGCTTCTCAGGAGGTAGGACAGTTACTAAGACAAGAAGCTCTCCTAGTGGGAAAAATCTCATGAAAACCAGGCAGAGTGGACGTCTCTACTGGCGGGAGAAGCTTTTAATGGAGAAACTGACCAAAATCTGCTCCTAAATGAGGGGTAGGACAAATAATACATAGACATTCCTGGGTGACTCTGGAACATCTCCTTAGGTGTGCTGCTGAGGGCTTCCTGAGTTTGACTGAGTTTAGGTTTTTAAAAAGGCATAATTGCATCCCAATTGAAGAGGTGTCTGAAGAACAAAACGTGTGGCTGGGTGTGGGCTACACCCATTGGTGGGAAAGAGCCTGAAAAGACTGTCCAGGTAGCCTGGCCAAGGTATAGTCAGGTTTAATTTATTATGCAGGCAAGATTATGCAAAGGTGAGCAGCCCAAATTTGGAAGACCTTAAAAAGAAGGTGGCACACAGATGCCCCACGGTGCTGCAGCTTTCCAATTATTGGCCTTTAATGAGCATGGTCTTGATTAGAGGAAGCCATGCCTCACCGCCTCCAGAGCAACATCCTGACTGACTCTCAGGAATGTCAATGAAGGGACAAAGATGAAGTTAGGAGAGACAGTGCACATTTTGGAAAGTGAGGTCACTGGCAACAGTGAAGCTCAGGGCAGGTTCCCAAACTTTTTAGCCCTGGGCCCACTTTTTAAAATGACATTTTATCAGGGCCCAGTGGCATACCTACAATGGAGGGCAAAATGCTAAGTTTTTCAAGGTCCTGAAAGGCTCTGTGAAGCGGCCCCTCCCTCTTACCTTCAGAGTCATTCGCGGCTGCGATAGCAAAGCAGGAGCATAAGAACCTAGGAAGAGCCCTGTAATCAGGCCAAGGGCCCATCTAGTCCAGCTTCCTGTACCTCACAGTGGCCCACCAGGTGTCTTATGCTTGCATCCTGTTGGCACTCCCTTACACCTGGCCTTCTGAAGTAACCTACTATTCACATAAGGAGGCTGTACAACCCATCATGGCCTATATAGCCCACAATGGGCTTTTCCTCCAGAAATCTGTCCAATCCCCTTTTAAAGGCCAGATCTAGGCCAGATGCCATCACCACCTCCTGTGGCAAGGAGTTCCATAGCTTAATTACCTGCTGGGTAAAAAAGTATTTCCTTTTATCTGTTTTAACTCTCCCAACACTCAATTTCAGTGGATGTCCCCTGGTTCTGGTATTGTGAGAGAGGGAAAAGAACATCCTTCTATCGACTCTATCCCTCCCATGCATAGGGCGTCTCCTCCGCTTTGCTGTCACAACTGTGAATGGCTCTGAAGGCAAAGTAAAGGGTAGGGGCTGCTTTACACAGACATTCAGTTTCACTTTCCATAGGGCTCAATACATTTTCCTTGTCAGCTATCTGGTTGTCAGTTTTATAACCCATTAACAGTTCCCTACCAGTTTGGGAGCTGCTGGTGTAGCCTGTTCCTCTTCCTAGCCTAACAACACACAGCTATAAGGCACAAAGGGGAGAATAACAAGCCATTTGTCCAGTTCTTCAGTGCAGTCTGGTGTTAAACAGGTGACACTATGGAGGCTACATATGAATATCTCTTTGTCAACCTCCAGGTACTGTATTGTGAAAACTGAGAGTCAAAATGCATGTTATGATAATCCATGCGCATAATGACAATACACATTTCTTTCTTAAATGACTAGCAGCCTGATTGGCGACTCTGCAAGTGGAGACTATGGAGGAAGGGAGGCTTTACCTTGTTACCCCACAGAAGCCCCAGTTCAAATCAGGTCTATGGTGGCATCAAAAGATTAAATTCCTCTTTTCCCCACACATCATGGTCCTAAACCATAGCTCCATCCCCCTGCTATTGGGCTAAAATCTGGCTGCTATTGAGTGAAAAAAAAAAAAAACCACGCACAGTAGTGTTAAGCAGGTGCTCAACTGATGTGTAGCTTAACTAAACCCTGAGAGTTGGTGTGAGGCTGGTGTGTCTAAAGGACCTCCTTCTCCTTTATGACGTTGCTTGTCAGTGAAGATCACTTTGGAAGCTCTTCTCTGTTTGCCTCTCCCTTCTGGGGTCAGGTGGGTAGTTAGGGTGGATGGACCTTTTTTCTTGGGGCTTTGCTGTTTATTATATTTACTGTTTATTTACTACCATTATATCGATGGGGTTTGTTGATGGGGTTTAATTTTTTGTGTTTTCATTTAAATTGTTTGTAAGTCACTTTGTAGATTTAGGGCACAGTCCTAACCTGGAGTAAGGCAGGCACATTTAGGCCAGCAGAGTTTGGCTGTACCAAGCGTCACCCTAACTTTGTTTGGACCACTGAGAGTGGTTTGGACCACAGACGTGCGCCATCCTCCCTGACTCTGAGAGTGGTCCAAATGCTCTTTACAGTGCTGGCCAAACTTTGCTGGCCTATCTGTGCTGGCCTAACTCCAGGTTAGGATTGCGCTCTTAAAGTCAGAAGAAGGGGTATAATAATTACAAATATTCCTACATCACTTTTCAACAAAATTCACAAAGCAGTTTACATACCAAAATAATATTTTATTTATTTAAGAAGTTCATTTAGCATCATCTCTATATATCTGGTGTTTTTCAAAGTTTAAAAGGAGAGGATCTTCCCCCAAGAGGTATATAGCCTCTAATACAGGGAGGCAATAAAGAAAGGAGTGGGAAATGAAGGAATCTGCTTTGTTCTGCCTGCTTTAGAAAATGTAGGTAAACTGTATTAGTCAACGACAGTGACATCTTTTTAAATTTTAACTGCTTCTTGCCAGCTGCTGAAAACTATTTTTCTTAAGGGTTCACTTTTGATTTTGCTTTAGCTTTTTCTTCCATAGAGTTGCACCTCTAAGTTTTTATAAATGTATATCATTCTAAAAGTTCTTTAGTTTCTCCACTCATTTCCAGGATCCCAAGACCAGGAGGAATGTTATTTCTAACTCTCTGAACCAAGAGCAGTCACAACTGGGCCTGTGTTGTTCACTGACGTGCACAGCCTTGACTTGTTGTAAATTGAGTTTCTGGACAGTGGGCTGGCAAGCTCCCATCTGACAGGGGAAGAGTGGACCATGCAGTCTAAAAGTGCAAACTATGCCAGGAAGATTTAGGAAGATTAATTACAAGTCTGAGTCACAGAGGTACCCAAGGGTAAACTCTTGTCCACAATGTGAAGTCAATGGAAGTTTTGTGATCGACTTCCAGTCAGCCTGAATTTTATATCATGCGTTCTTCATTATTTACTGGTTCAGAAATAACGTGTGCATCATGTGGTCAGAAGACTGCTTTGTTTACCCGTAAGGGAAGATGGATGGTTTGCCTGAATTTATCTGGGCACTGCCAGCAGGCCTTTTTGGCCGTGCATCTTTGCATACCCTCTCCCCTTGTGTTCCCTGTGTTTAATGCTTATGTGTTCACAAAAAGCAAGCTTACAGCACAACCTATCAATAGTGCCTTGTGGACCACAATCATTAACACTGAAATCCTGAGTATCGTACTCAATTCTTCTGTTGTATTGAGGTGATGGATTTACCCCTATGGTCCTTAGACCAGTTACTTTCATCATGATAGACTCTCCGTGGAGCATCTCTCAGGTTTATCAAGCATATTCCTAGTTAATTCTTTTTAGTCTAGTTCAGCTGCTTCATGTAGAAGCATTGTTCCACCACTTAAGTAATTTCATATTTCATTGAAGTAGTTTTCTCAGTGTTGTGGCTTTGTATTTTAATCAGCAATGATTGGTTGGTTGGGTTTACCAAGCCAGAATCCAGGGTACATTTAAAAACATTAAGGGTCCGATCCTATCCAATTTTCCAGTCCCGATGCAGTTGTGCAATAGGGTTTCACAGTGCTGATGCAATAGGGTTTGTGTTACATCCTCTGGGGGGGGGGGCAATCACAAAGTCCTCCGCAAGGTAAGGGAACATTTGTTTGCCTGCTTCGGAGCTGCATTGCGGTGGCATCGGTGCTGGAAAGTTGGATAGGATCTGGACACAACTCACTCTCTCCTGCCTGCCCTGGCCTCCTTACCACTATTTTTAGGCTTTGTTTGGCCTTTCAACCTGGAACTAAGTAGCCGTTGATGTCATTAAGCGTTTGCATTTTGGTTCAAGTACTGCCTCTGCAGTGCGAAGGCCATTACATGCCCAGCGAGTTTGGGGAGCACTGGTTTGTGGTATCATTATTCTCTACCTCTCATTTGTATGCATTTATAGAAGATTCACAGTAGAAAAGGAGATTGTGAAATTGAGAAGGGCAAATGTATTCTGCAATTGCATTTGGTGCTCCCTTGAGTCACCAAGGAACTTTTAATCAACTGCAGACTTGGGTTTGGTTCTGGTTCTTCTGGGGGCACCCACAGACTAGATGTGGGGTCAAGCTGCATTTTAAAAATGCCTTTAGAGAAGTTTCCACCAATATTTCCTTTTGCTCATAATTGGCTTCCATATTTGAGATTGGAAATAATTTTTGCCCCTCAAGTCAAATTGGCTCTTGGAGGGCCTTATCTTTCCCTGTAGCATGGGACTACAACTATTTGCTCATTTCTCCTGCCCACCTGTTGTCTATGACAAGCTGGATTATATCAGTTAGTTGTTGCAGCAGGTGTTCTTATGGAACTATTTATGAGTCTAAAAATGTGTATTTTATTGTTTGTCACAGTGCAGAAGATGAAAGTAATATGTATTATATTATTTGTGCAGGTTTAATTGCTGGAGATGACAAAATAGGGGAATGACATTGCATGACACTTTAAATTGCAACACTTTGGCCATGACCTAAGCAAAATTAGGGTGCAATACTAACCCCAAGCTGGAGTATTTATTTTATTTATTTGAAGAATGTATACCCCATCTTTCCTATGCCGAAGCAAATGCCCAAGGTGGCTTACATGAGCAGGCTAGTCTAAACCACCATTTTTTCAATGAGGTTCTTACAAATCTACAGTATTCTTGTGATCTGCCAATCCTCAGTCCCAGATGGAGCCTTCCCAGTGTGGTTCTCCCCATTGGCTGCCTGCCATCAAGCCTCAGCAGGCAATCGCAAGTCAAGCCTGGACAGGTCCTCAAAGTCGTATTCCATTCTTTGCCGGCTGGCCTCCTCACACACTCCACCACAACTCTCACTTGCAGTGAGCTAATCAGCTCCACAGCGACTCTGTTCTGCCACCACAGGTCCTGCAGCTTGTCACCACCTGGCATTCGTCTCCCATCCAAAAACAAACCACAGGTTCTCCTGCTTAGCTTCAGGCAGTACCAGCAGCTCAACCATCAGTCCACACTTCCTGCCAGGAGTAGACAGGCTGACCAGCCTGCCCCCTATCCAGCCCAAGCTTATGCAAAAGTGCTTTAAAACAGGTTTTAATACATGTTTGTGCCCACATGCATACCCATCCTTATAAAACATCATTTGGAGTAAAAATGTTTTCAACCTCTGTGGGGGGAGAGAATCGGGCTTCAGGTTGCTTAGTTTTTACTGGATTGTGCTTTTTGTGTATATTCTACCTTACTTGCATATATTCTGTGAGTTTTGCCATTTTTGTCATTTTTCAGATTTTATACAATGCCAAGGAAATAGCAATATAATGTGTAACATCTTTTATGCTAATAAAGGTGCATATATGTATGTATGTAATATATATGTAATATATATATAATATGTATGTAGGTGATATAATGTGTATGTTTAATTGCTAAAGATAACAAAATAGGGTTAAAAAAACATATTTATATCCATATTATTTCTATCTTTCCAGAATGTAATAAGCCCCATGACACTTTAAACACTTTGGCCATGACCTAAGCAAAATTAAGGAATTACAAATCCAAATGTCCTTGCATAAATTTGTTTCCAACTTTGACTACTTACTGTGTTCTCTTAATAAGAAGAGCTACAGGATTTTACCACCAGTATCTTTGTCTTTGCCTTCATTTGAGGATTCAAAATTGTCTTACTCTTTTTTTAACTACATGTTTCCAAAAGCCTAAAAGAATGTGGATACTCTCAAATATAGTGTTATCATTTTTCATCAGATAGATAACAGATATTCTACACACACACACACACACACACACACACGATTCTGTTAATGTTGGTTGCCTTCAGTGGCAGTTTCAACATCCTAAACGATAATGAAGAAAAGCTTTTTGATAGCTACTTCAGATACTATGTCAACATTGCAAGCAAGGATTTGCCTCTCCACTAAATTGCACAGATTGTAACGATACTTTTTAAAATTCTCTGTTGTTTAAGATACACCAGCAGAGGAGGATCCCTCACCTTGTGCCCCTGAATTTGCACATGGGCGGCAGTGTCAGAATGACACAGAGTGCAAGCCAGGATGGGAGGGGCCCAAGCATGGCATCACCAACTTTGACAACTTCGCCTTTGCCATGTTAACCGTGTTTCAGTGTATCACCATGGAGGGCTGGACAGATGTACTGTACTGGGTATGTATGTGGAATAAGTCTATGGCTTTGGGGGAGGGAGCATGGGATGCAATATTCTTCTGGCATGCTTAAAACATGGGGCTGACATTGCTGCATTGCTCTGTTGCTCGTGGACTGTGTCATGCAAAAGCATTTTAGTAGCTCAGATAAATGTAGTACATCTGAAGGCAAATGGACACTATTAACTACTAACCTTTGTCCTTCTGTTCATACTAAGTGTTGAGAAGTGGTATTTACATTAAGAATTTGCACTATGTTTTTACTGACCAAGAGTTTTTACTGACCTCCTTGCATGTGAAATATCTCGCACAAATCCAAATTAACAACGCAGCAAAATTTCTTACTAATAAAGAAATTACATTTCACTAAATAGTCTTACTGTCAGCCAAGACACTTCTCCCCATACATCTATGCAGATAAAGGCACTTGAGTCTCAGTGACTCAAGGCAACAATCTTGAAACGGTTCTGGTGGTGTCACTGGCGCGGGTGCATCTAGAGCAGATGTCACTCCCTGTGCCACTTGACACTTCTGTACTTAATTTGATAGTGACACAATGACACTATCATATGCACCTTTGAACTGCTTCCAAGGCAGTCGTTTCCAGCCGTTAGAAAGGTCCATCTGCCACCAAACAAGGCATGGGCTGCCATTCATCGTGAGCTCAGGTGGCACACCGGTCTCCCCAAGGGCATGTCACCTGGGACGGACCACCTCCCTGCCCCCTGCTTCCTATGCTACTGAAGCGTTACAGTACTTCCATAACAGAAATTTAGACCACAGAACCCCAGTATAACACAAATAGTGTCCAAAAAATACAGTCACATAACATTTGGGGTAATGTTATTGCAGGGTCGCGTTTTTCAAAATATTCTTTTTTAGTAGGTGACTGGGAAAAAATGTTTTCATTTATTAGACATGTAGAAAAGTGGTTGATTCTTGCAAACTGATTTGTATGGCTGATTCTTTTTTACCCAATGTGTAATTAATCTGTGGAACTCTTTGCCACAGGAGGTGATGATGGTGACTGGCCTAGGAGCCTTTAAAAGGGGATTGGACAGATTTCTGGAGAAAAAGTCCATCACAGGCTACAGGCCATGATCAGTGGTGCACCTCCCTGATCGTAGAAGTAGGCTACCACAGAATGCCAGATGCAAGGGAGTGGCAACGAGATTCAAGTGTCTTGTTGTCCTGTGGTATCTGGTGGGCCACAGTGAGATACAGGAAGTTAGATTAGATGGGCCTTTGGCCTGATCCAGCAGGGCTTCTCTTATGTGCTTGTGTTAAATAAATTATTATAATAGGCCAACTATTACAAACAGAATGTGCAGAAAATAGGCTAACTCTTGCAAACAAATTCATTAGAAATGTGGGCATGGCGGAGAACAGGAGCCAACTGCATTTTATCCAAATCCGCATTGTTGCAAGGTGCGTTATGGCAGTGTTTTTTTGACATACTTAAAAATTAAAGTCTAAATCAGAACATTTTTATTTCTGTTTCTCAAATCTAAGAGTCTGCTTCATACAGCAGTTTACTCTTCCACCACAGAGTCTACCTCTTGCTCAAACAGCATCAGCGTCTTCCTTTTTGTGGCAGTGCTCAGACAGGGGTGGCACTGCCAAATGTATTGCTGTATTCAGCAGCTGTCCTAGTTGTGCGGGCATTCGAACTGTTCCTGTTCTCAGTTGATGATAACAGCTCAAGGGAGCAAGCTAGCAAGCCTGAACAGGTTTAGACATGCTGACCTGTAAAAGTCTGTTCTATCTTCCCGCATGTCTGAAATTGCACTCTTGAGCTTCAGTGAAAAAGCCTGCAACTGAAGCTCACAGTTGCCCTGGAAACTCCTGCCAGGAAATCAAATTGGGGAAGAAATCAAGCAATAGATATAATTTACTTTGCTGACAGCCTTGACATGTTTTGTGAGCTTTTTGTATCCCCCTGCAGCCTGTGGAAACCCATTGAGAAAGATGGGGTGATAAGGAATGCAGTGGTATTGCTGCAAAATAGGAAGGGGAAAAAAAGGTTTAAGTAGAACCAAAACCCAACAATTTTCGGCAGCTGTGTTTGTGCTTTCTCACCCTTTATTCTCAGAGTGCTTCGGCTTGAATTAGCATGGCCTTTCCACATAAGAGAGCGGTCTGTTTCACAAAATGCACCTCTCTGCATGCTAAACACGTGCTATTTTTTTAAAATTCCAAGTAGGGACAGATGCTTTGTTAAAGCTTGGTTTGCTTAAAATCAAAACAATATATATAATTGCAGCAGATTCAGCATGGTTGTGAAATATAGTATAACAAAGAATAAGCCTGGGGAAGAAAAAAGCCAGTTTTCTCTGATTAATTCCAAGTATCTGTCTGACAAAACAAGATGACTGGGTCTTGGGTGCCTGTGGTTTGAGGCCCTGAAGAGCTATGATACCCATTTCTCCAGATAATCGCTGTCAGTTCCAGAGGGCAGAAAAAACACCCTGCTGTTTATTTATATAAACTGTTTCATTTTAAATTGTTGACATTCAAAAGTGCCCATTATCTAAACCTAAGGCTAAGCTTTTACAAAGTGGTCATGCAATTGACAACTGATCAGGACAATTCAGCTTCCTTGGCTTTTTTTTTTTTAGCAGAAACACGCACAAGTCATTTTTTCATTTTAACAATTGTTGTATCATCGGAGAGAGAAGAACTAGATGTTGTTCTGGGCACCACAAAAATCCTGTTTTTGAAGTGAATGAGAAACAAGTGGCTTCTAAAAGCCACACATTCTTCTTGCACAGTATAGAAGACGTTGGCTTGGTACAGATGTATTGCCAAGCTTTAGTTTTGTAATATGTGAACATGCATGCAATAAGCCTATAGTAGTCCCTCTTTCTCCCTCCAACCTCCCCCATCATGCGTTGCAATTTCTTTCATCTCTTCTTGACTTGCAGTAAAGTATTATTTTCTATTACAGCAGTCTCCAAACTGGGGAAAATCTTTCCCGGGGCAAACAGCACTTTGTGTTCTGCCAGGGAAGCTGCAAAAGACCTTTACTACAGCTCCCAGGGGTCTGTGTGGCCAGCCGCCTCTGTGCAGAATGCCAGGTGCACTGCTTGCTGGACTCCAGAAGTGGCTGGCCACACAGACCCCTGGGAGCTCTAGTAGGGATCTTTTGCGGCTTTCCCAGCAGAATGCAAATTGCTCCTCTCACCAGGGAAGGCTCGGGAAGGCACAGGATCCAGCCCGCAGGCCGGAGTTTGGAGCCCCCTGTTCAATTATAGCCAAGGAATGTTTTTATTTCCTAATTTTTATCTCCCCACCTTCATCTAAGAGGTTTAGGAAAGCAAACACAATTCCTCCCCCTCTTCTTCTAATCTCAAAAAACTCTGTGAACTAAGCTAGACTGAGAAATAGTGATCAGCCCAAGACCATTTTGTGGCAAAGCTTGTAGATTTGAGACTGGATTTCCCCTAGTCCAGTGGTTCCCAAGGTTTTTTGACTTCATCTCCCTTGACTTACTGGGCTATTGGCCACAGCTCCCCATTGGGGCAAAAATGCTCTACGTAGCATAGGTTGGCAGAGCTTTTGTGAAGATTCTGAAGCTTCCCTGGCTGTTTCCATGGCTCCTTGGGGAGCCACAACTCATTTGGGAACCACTGCCCTAGTCTGACACTACATTTCACTGGTCATTGTAAACCAAGGTTTGATTCTAGTCTGCAGAGAAATGGATGGTTCAGATTTGACAGCAAACTGGTTTTCCATAAATCAGGGACGAAAAGATTGCAGCGCATGAGGACTAAGGGATGAAATAGTGCATGAATGATTCATGTAATGCCAAACCATGGACTAGTGTTATGTCTGAATCAAACCAATGTCATTAAGGGCACAATCTTAACCTGGAGTTAGGCCAGCACAGTTAGGCCAGCAAAGTTTGACCAGCACAAGGGCCACCGTAAAGCACATTTGGACCACTCTTGGAGTCAGGGAGAATGGCACATGCCTGTGTGCTGGCCTCTCTGACTCCGAGAGTGGTCCAAACATACTTTACTGTGTCCCTTGTGCCTGCCAAACTTTGCTGGTTTAATTGTGTTAGGATTGCACTCTAACTGACTGTATTAGGATCTGTGGGGATCTGGTAAGAATGGGCTCTGTCCAGTGTCCTGCTTGGGAAGGATGTCTTTAACATACCTGCCTTTCTTCTGACCTTTTGATCCTATTCTTCATTACTTTATTCTTTTCCCTCCCTTTTCCTAACTGATGATTTCATCCTAAGATCCATTTGTCAAACAGTTGTTCTCATCAAATATAAAAAATTGAAGAGCAATCTTCAATTGCATCAGCAATCTTTTGAAACAAATATTCACAAAGGATGACTATCTGCACATGGATATGCAATTCAATATGACTTAGAGCCCAATTCTATCCAACTTTCCAGAGCTGATCTAGCCATGCCAATGGGGTATGCGCTGCACCCTGCAGTGGAGGGACAGTCATGGAGGTCTCCTCAAGGTAAAGGAGTGTTTCTTTCCCTTATCTTTGCATTGGGCTGCATTGGAGCAGCATCAGTGCTGGAAAGCAGGATAGGATTGGGCCCTTAATCTCAGTGTAAAGAGCAAAATCAAGTTGAGGGACATTTTGTATTTAATAGTATACCATACACTCTCCTAAGGTACATTGTTGAGGTGGATTTTGCTAAGTATGAAAAGATAAAACTTAGCAAAGGCAAATATCTGTGATAAGACAGGGTTTTAAATAATGCTGCATTGCATTTTTCATGAGAAATCTGTCTTTAAAAGGCTTTTCTTTCACTGGGTAGACATAGTGCTTCCAGATAAATGACTTCAACTGCATTGAGCTGTGGATTTCATTCCTTAGTCACCCTTAACATGGAATTCATTAGAGGATCTATTAAAATAGAATTTTGTTCCAAAAACAACATGATTTTAAAAGTCTCCATTGCTTTCCAATTCATTGCATGCTTACTCAGGGAAGAGAGAGACATTATATTCTCACAATTCCTATGCATGGAATACCAATTGTGGGTACAGCCTTAAGGTGACTCAGAATCCAGTCCTGTCCAACTTTCCAGCACCAATGCAGCTGCAATACAGCCCCAAGGTAAGGGAACGAATGTTCCCTTATGTTGGGGGGGGCCTTTGAGATCCCCCCCTCCACTGCTGGATGCAGCACATGCCCTGGTAGCCCAGCTGCAACAGCACTGGTAAGGTGGATAGGATTGGATCCTCAGTCCATGATGCAGTGCAACTGGGAGAAGACGTACTGTATGTCTACTCTATGTATGTGGAAAAAGTCCTAGACTTAAACATTAGAAAAGATATTGGTAATTCCCGAGGTATGGTAGTGCAAATGGAAGTGGCCAAAATGAGAAAATTAGATGGGAAAATGGGATTAAATGTGAGTATTGTGTACATCTCTGCCAGTTCATTATACAAGTTCAAGAACCTAACTGTGGAACTCCCTATTATATCCATTGTGTACAGGGTTATCTGGGTACACTGGGCCAGGGATATTTTTTCCAAGAGAAGTGATTAAGAAAGTGATTCCAGCTCTCTGTGTGCACCAGTGGATGGAAACTAGATTGACCAGAGGGAAATGGCCAAATTCCATCTTGCTTCCACCCTTCTCACATGTTGATTATTGACAGCAAGCATGTACATAACTGCAGATCCTGAAAGGGCATCCAGGTTGCTTAGGGCTAAAGCATTCTTTTCACATGCACTAATAGCTGATTGTGAGTCCAATTAGTAGTCATCCGTCTTGGCCCCTAAAATATCAGTTGTTGGACTGTTACTAGCTAAGCAGTGGGCCCACAGTTTATCCTTTGCTGAAGTATGAGCCCAGCTCTCCCTGAATGTAGGGAGTCAATATTGCTTGTGGCTTCATGATATTTTTTTGCCAAGCTGTCACCCGAGTCTAGGCAACCCAACCAGCAATCTAACAATGTGTGCATATGAAGGAGGCAGTTTGCATACAGCTGCCAAAGATGTTGCTGATACAACCTCAGTAAGTGTTGCTGATCAGCCTCCATGCCATGTCAGCAAGAGTACGATGCAGTGAGCCATTGACATAGGAGTGGATTGAATATGGACTGGAATATGCATCAATTAGTGATGCAAGGACAGCAGTATTCTCAGGTATGTGTACATAACCTGCTTTCCAATATTTTTAGTTAGGTGGTTGTTGTGATGATCACCAGAGTAGCATTGAGAAGGACCACTTTCTCCTCTGGGAAAATCTGGGGCTTCTCCCAACCCAGAGATCACATCAAAACCACACTAGGGTATAGTAATGCCCTAGCTGAACTTTTGAGGTAGAGTTCCATTGCCATCAAAAACATAGAATAAAGGTAACATTTCTACACACACCCCACCTAGTTGAGGGGCTTCCTGTGAACTGATAGGCCTCATGCTGAGCTCCCTGAGGAGAGATAAGGATGTGGGGAGAGCATTTTGACCCACCTCACTGCTTGACCTCTCTCCCTCTCTCATCTACACAACTCCATACAGTCATGTACACTCAAGCCTTTTCAAGGCACCGTGCAAGGCATCAGAGACAGGAGGTCAATTGTTCTAAGCAAACTATGGGCTGGGGGGGGCCACATCTAGCCCACCACAAGATTTCATCTCATTATATATGATTTCTCAGTTTAAGCATGGCATTGTATCTTTGTAATTGTCACGTGCCTCTTTTGTTTTAATCTGATTACCAAAAAGATCAAAGTAGAACTTACTCATTCATTGAAATTTCATGCATGCATTCATTCATTTATAAATCGGTGTTTGTTTTTGGCCCGTGAAAATCTATAAAATATTTGGTGTAGCCCTCGCATTGAAAAGTTTGGAGACCTCTGAGTCCGGGGCAAGTTGTCTTAATCAACTTTCTTTTAATCAACTTGTTCCTTTTCAAAGGAAAAGATTTATCGGGGATTAAAATAGAACAAGGAACAAAAACAGACTATCAGATTCTGTGTTTGAGATCTAGAGGTTAAGTCTCAAAATAAATAAAAAGAGAGTCTGACTAAGACTTCCTTTATTTGACTTGAAGCATCCACTTGCAATAGAAGCATTAGCATCCTGCACTGCAAGGAAAGATCTTCCTAGGAGTCAACTCCTTCCCATCCAATCAGGATTCTGGCTTACATCTTGGCTGCTCTAATAGATGTCTTAGTGCTTTATATGTAGCAGCTTGAACTATGAAAATATCATTACTAAGGAGGATGGAGAATTTACAGCTTATATTACTATTTTGTGTGAGCTTTATTTTCAAGAATTTTAATTAACTATGTAAATCAATTTTCAGTATGCATTTGTGCTGTGTGTGGAATTTTGCGTATTTTAGTGCTGGAAAATGAAAAACTCTGGGCTTTGAGAGGTGAAACAATAAATCAGGCTGCAGATTTTTTTTTCTTGATCGTCTGACTTGGAAAAGTAAATACAAAATAAACAGAAGCAAAATGGGAAAGCCCCTTGCAATGAACTCCAACATGTTGAAAGCCAATATGTTCTGAAAGATGTTTTCATGATTACAGTCAGTTCTTTTGTATTTATTTTTTGGAGTGAATTTCCATAGTTTTTAAAAGATGAAAAGATGTTTAAATAACCAGGCAGCATAGACCAAGATAGATACATGGTATTTCATTCTGTAGAATTTGCAGTGAAAATATAATCAGTCCTACTGTGTAAATAGTCTTTCTGCATTATAGGTAACTTCTTTTTTAATTCCATATTGGGGGAAGGGGGAAGGAAGCAATCTTTCCTTTAAAAAATACACTTGTACTGCCAGCCAAGGTGACCTGCTAGGCAAGTATTCTGTGATCAAAGTCATTTTGAAGATCCTTTAGGGAATTTGTATAGGTCGCACAAAACCAATGCTAAAATAAAATAGATTGACATAGAAGATTAGGATAAGGAGGTAGCACAGGTTAAAAAGAGAACCAGGCCCTTGTGGACTCACAGTGAAACAAGGGCATAGCACTCAGGAATACCAAGCATGATTTCAGATTCACTGAAGGCCAATTTATGCAACAATATTTTTAATAGAATATACATGATAGCTAGGTTGGTTGAAATAGCTTCAATAGATGAGGTATGACAGATTCTTACCGCTTGAACATGGTTATCAGGACCTAGGCCATTGGTATCCAGGCTATGATAATCAAGTGGAGAGGATTAAGCCCACCACCACATCTGTTTGGTGTGTTAGATTGCGAGTGCAATCCTAAACTGGAGTTAGACTGGCACAGTTAAGTCAGCAAAGTTTGGCTGGCACCAGGGCCACCATAAAGCATGTTTGGACCACTCTTGGAGTCAGGGAGGATGGCGCGCATCTGTGTGTTGGCTTCTCTGACTCTGAGAGTGGTCCAAACATATTTTACGGTGTCCCTTGTGCTGGCCAAACTTTTCTGGCCTAACAGTGCCGGCATAAATCCAGGTTAGGATTGCGCCCTGAGCGTGATTGTAAAAAAACACAAATCATCTTTACAATTCACACAATAATTAAAGACTTTACATCTATTGTGTAAAGTCTTAAATTATTGTGTGTAAAGCAACCAGAAGACCAACAGTAAATAACACTATAAATTTATACCTATCCACTGAATGTGTGTCCGTCTGTCTGTCTGCCTTCAATAATTGACACTGAGAAAAGGGAAGCTGACTGAGAGTGCAATCCTAACCTGGAGTTAGGCCAGCAACGTCTGGTGGGCACAATACAAGGGCCACTGTAAAGCAGGTTTGGACCACTCTCAGAGTCAGGGAGGATGGTGCACGTCTGTGTGTTGGCGTTTCTGTCTCCGAGAGAGGTCCAAATGTACTTCATGGTATTCCTTGTGCTGGCCAAACTTGGCCAGCCTAACTCCAGGTTAGGATTGAGCTCTAAAAAGTTTTGAAGTGCTGTTTTGTCATTCATATATAAACATTACAGTTTAGTGTTGGAAGGTATCTTTCTTGGATCTCCATCACCTACTTGTCTGCAGTGCTGTTTGATTGTTTGCAGATAGATTAGATCAGTGGTTCCCAAACATTTTAGAACTGGGATCCACTTTTTAAAATGGCACTCTGTTGGAACCCACCTAGCTTTACAAGACTAAAAAAGAGTTTCACTCTACCAGTTGCTCAGGCCTGTGTTGTTATCCTTTTTACAATGGAGGGAGGCATCTTCTGGAAGTGCCACATTCATCAGATCAGGACCATTCTGGTGATGTTGCATTCTCCTTCGCCTGGCCTTCGATAGAGCTGAGGCACCTGTGCCCACTCTTGAGTAAACGCACATGTTTAGCTCAGTTTCTCGTTCCATAGGACTCAATGCATTTTCTTTGTCAGTTTGAAGGGGGGGGGGCCTTTCTTCTTGAGTGATTTTGGGGGGTCTGCATTCATCAGTGTGGGGCCATTCTGTGGCATTGCATTCCTCTCGGTAAACACACACTTGCAACTCAGTTTCATAGGGCTCAATACATTTCTCAGCTATCAGCTTGTTAGTTTCAGTTTCACAACCCACCAACAATCAGGTTATGACCTACTGGTGGACTGCAATCCACAGCAGGGCCGGCTCTAGGAGTGGCGGGGCCCAATGTGGGACATTTCTGTGGGGCCCCCACACTCCCCACAGGGCCCCCCACTCACCAAGAAGAGCACTTGTGGTATCACACACAAAGTGTGTGCACCTGGAAATAGTTGGTGGTGACAGGATGACGTCACTGCCAATTGCTTTGAGGAGGCCCATTTTGGGCACTTCAGAAGCTGGGGCAGCTGAGAGGGCCCAAGGTAAAGCTGCTCTGCTTGCCTCACTGATCTGCATACAATCCTAAGAGGTCCTGACTGCAGCAGCAAGCAATATACTCACTGCACTGGTGTGGGGGACCCCAAAGCGCAGGGCCCGATGTGATGACATTGGTCATATTGGCCCTGACCCACAGTTTGGGAAACACTTATGAATGGAATGGTGAGAACCTATCAGACATTATTTGCCATGAGGTGAGCCCATAACCTTTACCCCTTGGGGAGAAAAACACTGCAGTGGGTGATTTTGAATGGGCTGTGGACTGGCAAGGAAAGGGTTATACAAACCGTCTCCTCCCCCTGCTTTGTCCTGAATTTAATCCGAAGACATATGTGTGGCCACCTGGGGGCTAAATGGGCAGGGGAGGGGAGAGGAAAAGAGGGCAGCAAGGCTGCAGGAGGAGGTATATCTGGTAATGCTGGGCACACTGGATCGCATCCTCCCTTTTTGCGGCCTCCCTGCCTCCTTCTCTTCTCGGTCTTGCTCCAACCACAGAGCTGGCACTGGTCTGAGAAGACCCATTATGAAGTGAAAGGCATATGGAGGGGTAAGGTAAAGGTTTCCCCACAACCGAATGGTCTAGTCATGACCGACTGTAGGGGCGGTGATCATCTCCATTTCTAAGCCAAAGAGCTGATGTTTGTCCGAGGACAAATTTCCGTGGTCATGTGGCCGGCGCCCTAAGGTTATTAACTGGATACTACTTCCTGGTGCATTTAATGTGACTCATAAATAATAATTGTCACGAGACTAAAGTTATTCCACAGCTGTTGTGTCCCAGGCGCTTTATAGTAGGAATTGCTGTAAGAAGAGATTTCACTTGTTTCAAAATGAATAGTACCAAGAACATTCTGGCAAATTCCAGCTTCTAATCTTGTTATTGTACAATCTGTGAATTTGTCGGGTCTCACAGTGTCTCCATACAAGTTCCTCACCTGGCTCTGATAAGTAGAAAAGACAAAACTTTATCTGTCAGATAAGTTCTGCCAAGAAACCCTCCAACAGCTGGCAAGGATACGAGTTTGTGATGAATGGCTGCATATTCAGTGTGCTTTTGACAAATGGCCAAGAAAAATATTCTGAACCACACATAGAGTCAAGGTGCTCCTTTTGATGGAAATAACACACTGCCAGTGATCTCATAAGACTTGCAGAACAAATCCTCCTTAAAACAAATAGAAAGGCCCTTGATGGTCAGCTGCTTGTGTGGAGGTTAAGTATCCATGAGTAAAGAGTAAAATAATTCCTGTTGTTCTAAAGCAGGGGTGTCATTTGTTTCATACAGTGGGCCGAATTGCATTCATGGTGCCTACTGAGGGCCCAAAGTGATGTCATTAAGCAGATCTTGATCCAAAATAAACACTTTTTTCTCCTCAGGAACTCATTAGCTGCAAATGACAGAAGAGAAAATGTGCAGACCTTGATCATATTTTCAAGATATGGGAAAGCCCAATTATCATGTGGCTTGCCTTTTCAACAGAGAGTGCCTTTTCACTCATAAAGAGAGGAACACCGCGGCCAACCAGCTGCTGATAGTGGTGCTGGGAGAGCCCAAGGGCCTGATTAAGAGCTTCTGTAGGGGGCATCTGGCCCACGGGCCTTATGTTTGACCCCCCCTATTCTACAGAATACCTGTTCCTCTTTCTCTGCCTTCTTCCATACATTCCATCATTGGTCTCCTAGCCTTACCCCAAGTTAAGAGACATTTCTGTCAATAAGAAGTTAAGAATCTATTGGTGCTGTTCTCATAATCTAAATTATAATTGTTTTGTTGAGCAGTGGGAGTGCTCAACAGTAGTTTTGGCCCAGCACCACTCACTAAATAAACACAATAGATTGCAAACATAATGGTATACAAAAAACCTTTATTCGGGGCGGGGGGTGGAGCCAACTTGTTCTGTTTTTCTCATCACAGCTGCTTCCCCTAGTCCAATTCAAATCAATCTATATACAAACAATGAAGTGATCAATGGACGTAATTATCTGTTTCCCTGGTGTTTCCACACACATCTTTTCCTATAGAACTAACATTCGTTCAGTTGTTCCAAAGAATTCAGACCACGTTTCTCCCAAACCAATGCATTCTAGTGTTCCAGTCTTATCTTCCTGTTTGGTCTTTTTTTTTTTTTTAAAGAAGCCAGTTTATAGGAATTTGTTTGGCGATTCAGTTACAACAATAGCACAAAGTTTTTATGAAATGCTACAGTACTATTGTCTCCCCTCATTTGGACATGTAGTTTTGATGTGGTTGGTGATGGTGCATAAAGCTGCCCTACCACCCTTATTTTTACTGTTTCCCACTCTCCTGTTACACACGGCACTAGAGTTTTTTCTAAGAACCCCTGTGCAGTGGTATACAAAGAAGGTGGCTGGGGGGGGCAGCCCCAGGTGCCAGGCTGCAGAGGTTGTCAGAGAGGCCACCCCAAGATATTTAAACTTATTTTTCAAGAAGAAAACTTACAGCCCAGTCCTATACTGCACCAGAACAGGCAGGCCAGCAAGCCTGCACTGCATGCAGCACTGTCTAGGAGGCAGCTAGAGGCCACTTCAGGGTAAGTCCCAGCAGCTCCAATAAGACTGCTGAGAGCTGCGCCAGCTAAATCGCTGGTGCAACCCAGAGCAGCCCAAGTGCTACCTCCTGTCTCCACACCGCTCCCCGGGCTGACCCGCCCACACCGAACACAGCCAGGGCTAGCCAGTGCCGAACGGGGCCGGGATCGCGCCCATGGCAGGGCGACAAAACTGCGCCCCCAGCACGTCACCCCGCCCCCATGCGTCAGCCTGCCACGCCTCCCTTAGCCCGGAAACACTCCATTTCTGAGCGTAAGGGAGGCGTAGGCGGGCAGGTCAAAAACCGTGTGGTTTCACCCCGCCGCTGCCCAGCGCCCCATGGCTCGTGCCACCTGCCACATCTGGATAGGTACGCGCCTGGTGTTAGCCCCACTTACTGGGCTGGTGCAGAGGCTGGATTTGGCCTCCATGGGCTGGCGTGACTCCAACCCATTCATCCTTATGGCCCGTTTGCAACATTCCTAGTCTGGCGCAAGGGACATGGCTTCTGGATTGCCCCCTTATTCTTTTAAAGTTATGTTTCAATATTTGTTTTGGTATGATGCGTAAATTTAAATATACTGTACAAACTTTAAAAGTTAGTTTACACACACACACACACACACACACACACACAGTTAAATACAAGAACATGTTCACTGCTTGTGCTTCTTCTCTGGCCATTATTATTATTATTATTATTATTATTATTATTATTATTATTATTATTATTATTATTATTA
>JAJKFI010000051.1:2765530-2777374 GCA_029204185.1 Lerista edwardsae | reverse complement strand
TATTATTATTATTATTATTATTATTATTATTATTATTATTATTATTAATGTCATAACTCTAAAAATTATTTTGTCGTGGGGATGCCAAAACAATGGGCCCTGGGTGATGCCACTGGTATGATCCTGGTATGCCATTGCCCCCGTGTCAATTTTACTTCTATAGTGAAGGATATTTTTCCGATCAGTTAGGTTGATATGCTCCAGTGCCAGTGTGCAGATATACCTTCTTGAAGGAAGAGAACAAATCAAATCCTTGAAGGAAGAAGACTAGTGGCAGCAAGGGATGGGACACTGCTAGAGAGGGCTGCTTTCCATTAGAGGTGGACAGTGGTAGCTATTTCTGCAGGAAAAAGGAGGATTTCGGGATCATCCATAAAGCAGTTTAAAACATCATAATATTGCAGTGTATTGCAGTACTGGTGTATTTATTATTATTTATTATTATTAGATTTGTACCCCGCCTTATTGTGCCCGAAGGCACCCAAGGCGGCATTACAATATAGATATAAAAACAATATAACAATTCACAATTAAAAACAATTAAAACAGAATTAAACAATACAATCAAAAATTAAGAACACAATTAAAAAACAAAAATGTGTACACACACACATCCCCTTGAAGGAAAAAAGACTGTCCTTTATTGCAAGGGGTCAGCAGTCTTTGTCTTTGTTCAAGGATAAATAATGTGAAATGACAACAAAACAGAGCTAGCTAGTGCTAGTGTAACATTACAATAGTAATAGTAAAAGTAATAGTAATCATCACTTTTTATAAGGGTACTTCAATTTCCTCTACAATATAGAACATATCTGAATGCCAAAAACAAGATACAACTATCATTAGTTTCAGCCAGTAGGGATATCCTATGGGACATACAAAAACCCCATGAATGCATTCACTTGAATGAATACTATTCATCATATAGTACTGACAATCTCTCTCTCCCCCAGCTACTCAAGTGCCATTTACACAGCACAGAAACTTCCACAGGGTGTCAGTATTCTCTGTTCTTGATGGCCTTGGCTGACACAGATTTGCTTTCGATCAGCTCCTATTAAATCATATAGGAATCTTCTGAATTGAAGGGATTGATTTGTTCAGTTTCTGCTTGGGTCAGTTTGACTGAAGTTGTCGTGATGCTTTGTGAAGTAGTGCCAGCCTTTCACATTTTTGCTTCAAAAATAAAATAGCAAAAAGATACTCCTTTCTCTGCTCATTTTTTAAATGACAAAGATGAAGATTGGAGACAGACAAATGGAGATCCCGCAAGAATCTGCTGACTGAAACAGTTATTTTATGTCACTTCATGGTGGTGTGAACCTGGTATGGAAAACATTTATAAATCAAAATTGGGAACAATGAGGCGGATTGTAGTCCTAGAAGCTGCTTGGCTTTTTCTTGTAGAAACCCTCGGCAATATTCCTAAATATCCTAGGGAGGACCCCTATATATAACCTATATATAAAGGTTTCTCCACGACCAATTGGTCTAGTCATGACCAACTATAGGGGCAGTGCTCATCTTAGTTTCTAAGCCTGTAGAGCTGGCATTTGTCCGAGGAAAAGTTTCCGTGATCGTGTGGCCAGCATATACGCCATAGCTGCACGGAACACGATAACCTTCCCACCGAAGTGGCCCCTATTTATCTACTTGCATTTTTAGGTGCTTTCAAACTGCTAGGTTGGCAGGGGCTGGGACAAGCAACAGGAGCCACTCTGTTGCATGGTCTCGAACTCCCAACCTTCCAGTCAGAAAGCCCAGCAGCAGCGGTTTAACCTGCAGTGCCATCACGTCCCTCTCTCAGATAGATAGATAGATAGATAGATAGATAGATAGATAGATTGATTGATTGATTGATTGATTGATTGATTGATTAAATATGTGGACACTATGCAGTTTAGTTTAAGAACAGTTGTAAACTGGTACAAAATATTACTTCAATCCTTGTCTCTTATTTGTGTGTACTTCCTATAGTAAATACTTCATTTTTAAGGCTGCCCTCCCAGAGCATTGGGGCAGGGCCCAATGCAGCACAGTTGCGCATGGTCCCCACTCACCATGCAATCACAGCAGAGCACTGGTAGTGGTGCTCATGAAGCACAGAACCCAGAAATAGTTAACAGTGACATGATGATGTTACCACCAATTGCTTCCAAGAGGCCCATTTTGGGCCAGGTGGACACAGGAGCAGACAGGCTGGCTCATAGGAGCATCCACTCAGCTCGCTGCGCTGGCCTCCAAAATACTGTGATCCTGGCTGCAGCAGCTGGTGATCTACTAGTCGCTTCAGCACCCGGCCCTCCAAAGTGCAAGGCCCAATTTCATTAAACTGGGTAAATCTGCTTAAGACTGGCCCTGTTCATTGTCATAGGCTAACTCTCTCAGACTATTTAAGGGGCCATTCTATCCAACTTTGCAGCACTGATGCAGCTATGCCAACAGGACATGTACAGTATCCTGCAGTTGGGGGGGGGGAAATCACAGAAGCCTTTTCAAGGTACTGCATTGGGACTGCATTGAAGCTGCATCAGCGCTGAAAAGCCCTGAGCACCAGAATGCATAAGATTGGGCTGACCATCACTTAACTCCACAGAACGCTGGATGCTTGATGTATTCATTCTGCCTTCTTCTTAAAAACACACAGTGAGGTTTAGTTACGAACTGCAGCATATTAAAAAGTACATAGGAGTAAGCAAGAAGTGAAAAAGCAACTCTTGCTTACAGAAATATAACATTGTTGTGATCAAATAGATAAATAGGTAAACATTAAACAGAAACATAAAGATTCATGTTGGCTCTCTAATTATAATATAAATTTCCTGCTCCTGACATTAATTTTTTCCCCAATTTATTGTATTATAAAAAACAGATGGCCTCACTGATGGCGTATCAGTTACCAGGAACCATACGGGTTTTTTTAAACAAAAAGTTTCCATTTGTTACTTGGGTGGATGGGAAAGGAATAACCATTTCTCTCATTTCAATAAACAAATATCTAAGCTGTTTGGTCACCAGAGACTTGAGTTTGAATTTGCTTTCTTTTAAACTTTCCATTTCCAAATGGGATATTGAGCCATGTGCCCTTCAAAACACCTGAATATATATAATAACAAAGGATGCAATCCTAACCTGGAGTTAGGCTGGCACAGTTAAGCCAGCAAAGTTTGGCCAGCACAAGGGATACCATAAAGCATATTTGGACCACTCTTGGAGACAGAGAGGCCAGCACACAGATGTGCACCAACCTCTTTGACTCCGAGAGTGGTCCAAACCTGCTTTACGGTGGCCCTTGTGCTGGCCAAACTATGCCACCTAACTCTAGGTTAGGATTGCGCCCTAAAATATGTCCATCTATGCATGTCAGTCACAGGCCTTTTTTGCAAACTTTTCTGTCGTCTTTACCTAATCGGGTCTTTCTGTCTCTGTCTTCTAATTTCCCTCCATCTTTCCAGATGCAGGACGCTATGGGCTATGAGTTACCCTGGGTGTACTTTGTCAGTCTGGTCATCTTTGGATCCTTTTTCGTTCTTAATCTGGTTCTTGGTGTGTTGAGTGGGTAAGCTGCTGGTTTTGGCGATCTTTATTTTCCCTCATGCTGCAGGGCAAGACTCCAGGAATAGGGTTCTTATGTATCACCAGAATCCTTTAATTAGCACACACAAAAACCAAGGTGTTGCATATAATTCTGTAATGCTTCTCCAGTCAAGAATATGCCAGTCAAGCTTGTGATAAAATAGTATAATGGTACTATCAAGAGGGAATGTGTTTACTGAGCCAGCTAAAATACTTAACTCCAACAAGACTGGACAAAAGAGACAATTTGCTTCCTAGCTGACTTGAACTGAATGATAAATTCAGCCCTGGTGACTCAAGTGCCCTTCAGCTGGAGCCTTGCAATGCTCAGGAACGGAGTCTTTCTCACTAATTATCATTCCACTCTTCCAGGTCAATGATGCCATAGGAAAGGACTGGCCCTGGATCTATTTTGTTACACTAATCATCATAGGGTCATTTTTTGTACTTAACTTGGTTCTTGGTGTACTTAGCGGGTAAGCAGTACAAGGAAAACCTGTTTTTTTAACTGTTGTTGCTGTTGTTTATTTACATGGATTTCTGAATTCATGTTTTGGTTCTTTTTCTTGAGTTATAGGGCCCTCCTACATTATACGAGGAGGATGTAATCCCAATGTCAGTAAGAATTTGGTTCAGCCCCATAAAGGGGCAGTGGAAATTGAGGATACCTGTTTGTGATATAATGGCAACAGCATACACAAAATGTTGGTTGTCTCTATCAGCAGTTCTAGTCCTGAAAATGTATTTTCCTCTGAAATATACTGCAGGAGCTGAAGATCTCTTATCCCAGGTAAAGGGAATTCATATAGTAATTAGCATGATCCTATCTCATGAGCAATTCTCAGCAGTGAGTGATTTATCTGAGGTCACAGGAAGAGCTGGCAGGCAAAGCTGCTTGGATTGTTATTTGCCTTGGCTGTTCCGATATCACAGAGGAACTGGTAATTTGGGAGCCAGGCCGCCCCCTAGAGAGAACTGCAAAATCATGATTTTAAAACAGATAAAAAAAAATAGTGGAAACATATGAGCATATTTTAATTCACTGATAGGATGGTGGTCCTATCCTTCTTGACCAAGAGCTTTTCAAATTAAACTTGATTTACCTATGGAAAGAGAGGGTTGGGACATGCTTTTGACATGTAATCCAGAAGAAGCTAGTTGCAGAAACATAAACGGGTGATAAAAGCAGGAAGTTTTGTGCTCTCTCAATTGGAAAGATACAGGTTTGGTACTAGCTGTATAAAAATTCCTTTCAAACGGCTACCGCTGCAACTGATGCTAGAATTAAGCAGGCTGGAGGTCTGCCATAAGTAATACCCCAGCCTGCTCAATGGGGCTTCTTGAATCTGCATCACCTGTTTCACTTTAGAGCCCAAGAGGGGGGATAGGATTTGGCAGAGTAGGCCTCTGCCAGTCCCACCCTCCTCCCGGGCCAGTCCCATCCCTTCACCTAGGAATGCCTCGCCCACACTCTCCTGCCACCTTCCTCACACCTCTGTGCTGCTTGGGGCTTTCCTAGTCTCTGGTAGCGGCCAGTGCAGCTCCAACTGCAGGTTCGACTGGACAGTGCAAGCCTCACTGCCAACGCCTCCCACATTATCTGGGTGGCACAAATTACATTGCATGCAATTATATTTGTATGCATACTACACATTGAACATAGTAGAACTAAGTAAATATGTGATGGATTGTGCTGTCAGTTGTTCTGGCTAATTGATACATTGGGAAGGAGTTCTAAAATGATTAGACCACTTATATAGGTTCCAAACAAATATGAAACACTAGGCAATTTATCTACGTGGCTCTCTATTCATAAGACACTGTTAACAATGTTCAGTCACTCTTAACTATGTGTTAATGATGCTCATACAGTGCTTAGAAGGGGGAAGGCATTATTACTCTTGATGGGATTTCTCCCCATCCATCTTTTGTTTACATTTCGAAGCCACAAAGCTGCAGCTTCGGGGGGCAACAGCAATTTTGCTATTTCCACATTTGTCATCTCTGTGATGTATCCATCTACCTTATGGGACAGCTCTCTCCTAATACTGATTTACTGAGCTGCTTTTGCTCCTGAGGGTTAAGCTACTTCCAATTCTCCACTTTAAAAGTCTTCATTATCAAATCCCTAAGAGAAGACGGAGCACAAGATTGGCAAGATGATGGATGAAAAAGGCACACACAACCAAAACTTTGGCACAAACCGTAGCTTTGGTGTTTGCCTTGAGTCAAGAAAAAAAACTGCCCTTAGCTTCTTATAGGAGAGGCAATAGATCGAGTTTGTTTAAGACTTACAGACCTATCCTATTTTCTCCCCCCCCCCAAACAATGCAGCAATGACAAAATAGCTGCCACTGCATCTTACAGGGGGCGGTTACAGAGGTCTCCTCTGCATAAGGAAACATTTGTTCCTTTACCAAGGGTAAGCCTCTACAGCACAGAGGGGTCTACTCAAACCTGCCCTAAGCAAATTCACAGGTCCACATGGACCCATGCTGTGGGATCAGATCCAGAAAGGGGGCCAGGATTTGGTGACCACCACTGCCAGCAAACATCCCCTTCCTGGACTCGATCCATCCGACACTGCCCTGTTCCCCCATCCATTCCACCTCCCGCCTGTAGTGTCCCAGCCACAGCTCCTGCCAGGCTGAAGGCTCTTTTGGTCAGAGAAAGGAATAAATCAAGCTCAAGGCTGAGTTACACACAAAGAACAGAACTTTATTACAGGCAGCTACAAACACCGACAGACATAAGACACAGGAGCACTTCGGAACCTCAGAATGTCTCCAGGCACAAATACTTACAGTTGGGCAACACAGCCTCTAGCAAAATCTGGGGGGTGTTCCAGTGCCCCTCCAGCCACCACAGCCTGCTAACAGCCCCAAAGCAAGGCTTTTATTGGCCAAAATGCCGGCTGAATGGCCATGAGTTAATTGACCAGCCAATACTACACAGATCCTTGCTTAAATGCTGAGCTGCACCCAGCTGATGATAATTAGCTGTTTCCGCACAGGAAGATCAGCAACAGCTGGGGCTTTTGGTCTGTGCCCAAATTCTCCTGGTTGTTTCCCCTGGGAAAAGGTCTACAAGGGTGATTTTTGGGACTGGCACCAGCTATTACACCCACATCCTACCTGCCTCGGCAGGTCTGGAGTGCTAGCATACATAGGCAGGCTCTGTAGCTGCTACTCTATGTGTGCTGGAGTGCCTTTTACAACTGCTGTAAGGCAGTTGCCAGCAGGGCAATGCATGTTCCTCTGTTGGCTGGCCCAGATAGGATTGGGCCATTTGTGGAAGTGGTACCCCCCCCCTCAAATTTTAGCCAACGTTATGCATTCTATAAACAACAACAATAATCTCCTCTTCTTTGAGTTTCAAAAGGGGGTTGAGATGTGAACTAGGGAGCTGACATCTCAACGTAAACCCAGTGTATTGAATACAAAATAACCATGTGTATTAATATTGCCTGAAATGAATTTGAGAAGCTCAGTTACCAAAGCAAGAAACTTTCCATTTCCAATACAATTCAAGCTAATCCTCTTGTTTTTGCTGTTTTATCCGCTCCCTCGTGCTAGGGAATTTTCTAAAGAAAGAGAGAAGGCAAAAGCTCGGGGTGACTTTCAGAAGTTGCGGGAGAAGCAGCAACTGGAGGAGGATTTGAAGGGGTATTTGGACTGGATAACTCAAGCCGAAGATATTGACCCAGAAAATGAAGATGAAGGCATGGACGAGGAGAAGCCACGAAACAGTAAGCAACTTTCCTCCATTTTCCTTTGGGCTTTGAGCCAGGGATGAGTGTTCGAGATGGGTTGTACATTACATTCATTGTGACCCCTTTGGGGACAGAGAACCATTTATTGATTTATTTTGCTATGTAACACACTTTGTGAAAACTTTTTGTTGGAAATCAGTATATAAATATTAATAATATGAAGAATAATATAAAGAAGCACCTCGAAAGAGCACATTACACTAGCTCAGCTCCACAAAACAGTGTTGCTTGGCAATATTGCTGAGGTTCCCAAGATCCTGGCTAGATTCTGAATTGCAGAATATAACTAAGCCAGCATCGGTGGTGCTGAAGTAGTAATAACAATAGACTGCACGTAACGCTCAGGAACTTAATAGATGACAGGAAGTCTTATTGAGATCATTTTGTCACCCTCCTACACAAGGGAAAAGGAAGGTAGATGTCATAATCATTATTGATTTAAAATATCTTGCATTTTTTTTACTGCTTGGGAGGTTTAGGAGGGATCTTTATTTTAAATAACTTTTTAAACCTATACGTATTGTAAATTTATTTATTTATTGTAAAATTATTGTTAATTTATTTACTTGCTTGCCTAATTAGATAGGGACATTAAAAAAATTTTCTGCTGGATGATGTCACTTCTGGCCATGACATCACTTCCAGGTTAAATGATTTCACTTCTGGTGGGTCCCGACAGATTGTCATTCTAAAAAGTGGGTCCCAGGGCTGAAAGAACCACTGAGATCGATGACCATTTGCCCGTCAGTCAGGTGAAGTATCTGATACAGTGGAAATTGCCAAGGTGTACATGGGCTGCATGCTCAAAATCAACAACAGAAAAAATTGCCTTCCTTTCATGCAAACACTCATGTGTATGGTTTAGCTGGAGAGAGAAAAAGCTTGATAGATGAGAGAAACAGAAAGTCGCCACAAGAGCAAACAATGTATACAGCAGTTCCAAACTGAATTTGTGGACAATTTCAAGGCAGAGTGGGACACTAGGCACAGCCCAACATTTGAAGGCTTGCCGAATAGAACAGAAGTCCATCCACCCCTGGACACTGGCATTTAAAGGTCCTCCAGATAATGGAGTGGGTTATTGGATCTGTCACACGCCTGCTTTAATCAATATAGACAGACTTGCCTCTGCCAACACTAAAGATATTCTTATACTGGTATTGAAATGCCAGATCTTGAACTCTTCAGGCTATTATTACCCAGTTAACAGACAGTGCCTTTGTTCTTAACATTAACTGCTGAAATGTTTATTAGCAGCTTTTTTTCTTTTTTTTTTTGCAATGGAAAAATAGAAACATTTTCATAGATTATTCAGAACCATAAAGCACTGTGCCAGTGCCAGAGCAGTGATGTCATGATGTCACTTCCATGTTCTCCCTAGAGACGGGGGTGCCTCCATGGGAGAAGGAACAGGGCACGTGAAGGTGCCAGTGCCTCCTCTGTAACTAGGGTGGAGCCTGGGGGCAGACATGTGCCCCCCCTTGGCATTGCGCCTGGGACAGGTATCCTTCAGGTTCCACCCTAGTTATACCTCTGGCTTTATTGCCCTAATCATAGGGCCCAATCCTATCCAATTTTCCAGCACTGACGCAGCAATGCCAATGGGATATGTGTTGCATCTTGTGTGTGTGTGTGTGTGTGTGTGTGTGTGTGTCTGTGTAGGGGGGCAATCACAGAGACCTTCTCAAGAAAAGCCCCATTTGTTTCCTGAAATCGGAGCTGCATTGCCGCTGCATTGCACTGGAAAGTTGGGCCCATAGTCAAATCACTCTCAGAAGGAACTGGTTGCCCAATTCTTCTGCAACCAACCAAGCAGGTGAAACACTAGACACGTTTTCATCATGACTGTACTCTGCTAGTCTGTGGTCATATGAAATGGAGGATGGTAAGACTTTCAAGCAAGCACTTTCAAGAAAAAGGAACATACTGGAGGATGTTGCTGAGCAGAGGTCATGGTCCAGCCCCCACAGGAAGGAAGCAGCTACTCATGGGGTGCAACAAGCCTCTGTGTACTGGGTGATGTATTGGAGCCCCCAGGAATCCTCACAACGTAGAATCTCCTGGCAGCACAGTGTGCCTTCTCAAAAAGCTGATGGTGCGCCTTGACAATTTTAGTACCTTGCTAAGGTGCTAAAATTTTAGCCCCTTCCATTTCCCATGAAATGTTAAAGGCTGAAGATCTCGGATCTAGCCAATCAGCCCCACACCAAGTTTCTTTCAGTGATGTCTCCTATAGCGTCATTTCAGGAATGGATTCCCAGCATTAATGGGGGTATATCTGTATGTGTTTGCTTCAGTTTTGGACAGAGAGCTGAAAGCTGGAGTGCTTTGGCATGCAGGAACTCTCTCTGGAGAACTAGTCCTTTCAAAGTTTGTTTGTGGTAGTAGTAGTAGTGGTAGTAGTAGTAGTGAACCCCCATGGATGAGAGTGGAGGGTGCATGGGCAAAAATGCAGGCACCCCATCCTCCCTTCCCTTTACTTACAACAAATGTGACAGACATCCTCCCTGCTCTGCACAACTTCTCTTTGAAATGAACAGGAGCAGGAACTGCTGGGAATCTCGTGCTCCTGTTCATTGTAAACTGATGCAGCGCAGAGCAGTGAGGCTGGTCCATCTTACCAGAAGGGAACAGGAGGGCATGTTCCAAATCACCTTTCCCTGCCTAATTGCTGCTTCATAAGCATGAAGCACTTGGAGATGTATGAGCTTCTCCCCCCCCCACTTCTTACTCCAGTAGTGCTGGAAAGAGAAAGAGGCTGGTAGACTTATTCATAGCAGGGGATCTTACACTAATTCATCCAAAACCGAATACTCATAAAAAATATGGGCTCTAAGGCATATGGTTAAACCGACTGCTTCTTTTAAAGCACCTCATAAAATGTCAATGTTAAGAGCTTTGGGGTCCAATGGTACAATATATAATGAATGATATTTCATTGCTGCAGGGCTCTCTAGAATGACTGGGTTTGATGATCTAATAATGCTGTGACAGTTGTTTGAAATCTATCTCTTGTATAAATGATTTTGGGAGTGCTTAGAGAAAATGTTTTGTTCCACCTTGTTCAGTGCTGAGTCATCTTTTGAATTTTTTTTTTAAAAAGGAGAGCTGTTTGGAATTTAAGCCTCTTGTCCTCACCAGGGAGACCTTCCATTCCCATTCCCTAGAACCTTTATTTCACCCTCAGGTAATAGACCAAGGGTGGATGTAAATCTTCTCTTACAGGAAGTGTTTACCAGAGGTGTCCCAGGGATGGGTGTCATCCAGTGTGGTGTTTGGGAGTTTGGGAGTGATGCAGTGACACAATTGCATCTCCCCTGGCCTTCCGGGCTATTGTATTGCTTTTAATGCGAAATGCCCATTTCCAGACCGTCTCCATTTGGCAATCTTCAGCCCGCTGCCTGCTCAAGAGGGAGGACCTTGCCACCTCGAGGTTAGCTAGCAGGAAAGAGGGAGGGAAGAAAGGAGTCGAGGCTGCAAGGTGCTCAGCAGAGGCGAGGGAAGGTGCAATAGAGGACGTTGCTCATCCTGCTCTTTCCTGACAGCAGCACACCATTTATGATGCTGCAAGCCCTCCATATGATCAGGCAACAAGCAGGGGTGGGCAGGCAGATCCAGTCCAAGGAGAGGCAGGATTGGTGGTAGTGACGCGTGCCACATCCTATCTGCCAACATGTTGCAAGTGGAGTTGCGCCAACCAACAGGTCCAAGCTGTTGCACGAACTGGGGATTTCCCAGTGATGAATGTTCCCTTACCTCATGGGGACCTCCAGCCTGCATAATTCCTAGGCTGGATGTAGCATAGCCGATGCTGGCCCTACTGCACCGCCACAACCAACAAGATTATTAAGTAGTGAGATGGTACCAGTCTCTTCCCTATTCTGTGAATGTTTGTCCTTGTCCTTTCTGTTCTCTTTGTCTCCAACTCCACCCCTATACTACACATATATGAGATGAACTCCACTACCATTGTAATTGCTATTCCTGTAGTACGTCAGTCAGGCTCTTTTGCGTAACACCTACAATGTTTAGTTAGTTAATATTTTCTTAGGTACTGGGTGATTATTTTCCACCTCTGTGGCAAATGATGGAAGTAGACACAGTTGCACCCTTCTCCCCTGCCTTAGATCAATTTTTGACAGATAATGAATCATTCTATGACATCTTTTATTTTGTGATATATATGCTTGAGCGCAAAAGGAAACTGGACTGGATGACGCTGTTCTCCAGGTGCTAAATTGGTGAGCTAAGGAGATGGTGAGCCAAAGATGGAAAAGTTCCATACAGGCAGTCAAAACAAGACCTGGAGCTGACTGTGGCTCAGATCATCAGCTTCTTCTTGCCAAATTCAGGCTTAAACTGAAAAAAGTAGGGAAAACCGCTAGGCCCTCCACGTATGACCTAAATCAGATCCCCTACGAATATACAGTGGAGGTGACAAATAGATTTTGTTGTGGGGAGAGTGGTTTTCGCTAGGGACTATGGGATTGGGGGAA
>JAJKFI010000051.1:2700257-2765520 GCA_029204185.1 Lerista edwardsae | reverse complement strand
TGTATTCAACAATAAACCAGAACTTTATTATTGATCATATTGGTCTGCGTGAGTTCTCCCTCGCTTCGGCACGGCAAGATTTAGGGGCTTAGATTTGGTAGACAGAGTGCCTGAAGAACTTTGGACGGAGGTCTGTAACATTGTACAGGAGGCAGCAACTAAAACCATCCCAAAGAGGAAGAAATGCAAGAAGGCAAAGTGGCTGTCTGACGAGGCTTTACAAATAGCTGAGGAAAGGAGAGAAGCCAAAAGCAAGGGAGAAAGGAAAAGATATACCCAACTGAATGCAGATTTCCAGAGAACAGCAAGGAGAGATAGGAAGGCCTTTCTAAATGAGCAATGCAAAGAAATAGAGGAAAACAACAGAATGGGGAGGACTAGAGATCTTTTCAAGAAAATTGGAGATGTCAAAGGACAATTTCATGCTAAGGTAGGCACAATAAAGGACAAAAATGGCAAGGACCTAACAGAAGCAGATGAGATTCAGAAGAGGTGGCAAGAATACACAGAGGAACTCTATAAGGCCGATCTAAATGTTCCTGATAACCACAGTGGTACAGTCACTGAGCTCGAACCTGACATCCTGGAGAGTGAAGTCAAGTGGGCTTTAGAAAGCCTCACTAACAACAAAGCTAGTGGAGGTGACAGCATTCCAGCGGAATTACTCAAAATCTTAAAAGATGATGCTGTCCAAGTGCTGCTCTCCATATGCCAGCAAATTTGGAAAACCCAACAGTGGCCACAGGACTGGAAAAGATCAGTTTACATTCCAATCCCAAAGAAGGGCAATGCCAAAGATTGCTCGAATTACCGCACCATTGCACTCATTTCACATGCTAGCAAGGTCATGCTCAAAATCCTACAAGCTCGGCTTCAGCAGTATGTGAATCAAGAACTACCAGATGTACAAGCTGGTTTCCGAAGAGGCAGAGGAACTAGAGATCAAATTGCCAACCTTCGCTGGATCATGGAGAAAGCAAGAGAGTTCCAGAAAAACATCTACCTCTGCTTCATTGATTATGCTAAAGCCTTTGATTGTGTGGATCACAACAAACTGTGGCAAGTTCTTGAAGAGATGGGAGTTCCAGACCACCTGATCTGCCTTCTGAGAAACCTTTATGCGGGTCAGGAAGCAACAGTTAGAACTGGACATGGAACAACCAACTGGTTTAAAATTGGGAAAGGAGTACGACAAGGCTGTATATTGTCACCCTGCTTATTTAACTTATACGCAGAGTACATCATGAGGAAGGCAGGGCTGGATGACTCACAAGCTGGAATCAAGATTGCTGGGAGAAACATCAACAACCTCAGATATGCAGACGATACCACTCTACTGGCAGAAAGTGAGGAAGACCTAAAGAACCTTTTGAAGAGGGTGAAAGAGGAAAGTGCCAAAATTGGTTTGAAGCTCAACATTAAAAAGACTAAGATCATGGCCACCACTCCCATCACTTCCTGGCAAATAGAAGGGGAAGAAATGGAAGCAGTGACAGACTTTATTTTCCTGGGCTCCAAGATCACCGCAGATGGTGACTGCAGCCATGAAATTAAAAGACGTTTACTTCTTGGGAAGAAAGCTATGGTGAACCTAGATAGCTTAATCAAAAGCCGAGACATCACCCTGCCAACAAAGGTTCGCATAGTCAAAGCGATGGTTTTCCCAGTAGCCATGTATGGCTGTGAGAGCTGGACCATAAGAAAGGCAGAGCGTCGAAGAATCGATGCTTTTGAATTATGGTGTTGGAGAAGACTCTTGAGAGTCCCCTGGACTGCAAAGAGATCCAATCGGTCAATTCTCCAGGAAGTCAAGCCTGATTGCTCCCTGGAAGGACAAATGCTGAAGCTGAAGCTCCAATACTTTGGCCACCTGATGAGAAGAGAGGACTCTTTAGAAAAGACCCTCATGCTGGGAAAGATTGAAGGCAAAAGGAGAAGGGGGCGACAGAGGATGAGATGGTTAGATAGTGTCACCGAAGCAATGAATATGAAATTGGGCGAACTCAGGAAGCTAGTGGAGGACAGGGAGGCCTGGCGTGCTGTGGTCCAAGGGGTCGCGAAGAGTCGGACACGACTTAGCGACTGAACAACAACAACAACAACAACAACAACAAGGAGATGAACTGATAAACTACTTGGACTCAACTTGATCCTTTTTTATCTTTCCATTCAAGCAAATTTTGCTGCCTTTGAGTGTGTCCTTTAGGTGCTGTGTTTTTTAAATTACTAAATATATTAAAAAGAACTCCAAAATATGTTAGAACAACATATCCTACCAGCTAGGTACAGGCATGCCCCAGTATCTGTTGGGGTAGGTTCCTGGCACCCCCATGGATATGTGAAACAGTGGATAAGAGGGAACCCTATGTTAGGTATAGGGTTCTCACCTTCTCACCTATGTTAAGTATAGGGTTCCCACACCCATCCCCAAGCAAGAAGGTTTTTTAGCAACCCAAAGTCAGAGGTAAGGGGGAACGCCTCCCAAACGGTGGATAATTGAAACTGCAGGTATGGGATCCAGGGATTTGGGGCCCCACCTGTATCTGGGAATTGAAATGGAACAACAAAAGTAGAGTATATGAACCTGAGTATGTTGGGAGATGCAGCCCTCATCCCAGAAGATTCCTTTTTTCCAGAGTGACTTGTAGCATGTCTACACTAGAGCACTAAAGCAATGAAAACAGAATTAAGAAAAATGGCCACACCACTGAATTGGGCTTCCTTTTGATTGAAATAAGACAATGCACATAAATATGGCATCTTAACACTTAAAATTATAACACTTAAAATGAGCAAGGATCCTCATCTAATCCCAGTAAACCCAAAAAGCTTCAGTGGGTTGGTTTAGTGAGTACAGCTTTCATTTCTCCTTCCCTCTGGCACACACCTCTCATATTAAGATGAACATAGCAAGGTGGAAACCTACAGAACCCTGGAGTTGTTCTTGGTAACTCCCAAGCAAAAATGCATAGGACAGAGTTTTAAGTTTTAGAGGACCACAGAAAGCATTTCCTTCACTGCTGCATAATTACATGTGTGAGATTAGGTATAGATTTCTGGCTCAAGGCAGGCTTGATCCCTCACACCTTTATTCCCCCAAAATTCTTTGGGGAAATTTTTTTCAACCAGCAGTGTATATCCTACATCAGTGGTCTTCAAGCTTTTTCATGCCATGACCCCAATACAGAAATAAATGGATAAAGTATGAGACTGGGGACCCCACTGTCGATCCCACCCAGGACCCTATCTGCCCATTCCCAGCCCCATAATACCCTCTTTGCACTGCTTCCAAATGTACCAAATGCTATAACCAAGTATTCATATTAGAGAGAGCAGAAAAAGTTACCATGAAGCCTGGCACTAGTGAAACCTGTTTTAGCACAATGGACTGGACACAATCTCCTGCTATCCAGAAGGGTACACCATATGCCTCCCCTTTTACCTCTAGACCAGTTATCATCAATCTTTTTTGTTTCCATAAGATTCTGCAACCATACAACTAAGAGCGCAATCCTAACCTGGCCAGCACAGTTAGGTCAGCAAGGTTTGGCCGGCACAAGGGCCACTGTAAAGTAAGTTTGGACCACTCTTGGAGTCAGAGACGCCAGCCCACAGATGTGCACCATCCTCCCTGACTCTGAGAGTGGTCCAAACACATTTTACGGTGGCCCTGGTGCCAGCCAAACTTTGCTGGCTTAACTGTGCCAGCCTAACTCCAGGTTAGGATTGCACTTCAAGGCTTTGTGACCCCATTGGGGTTCCGAACCCAAGGTTGAAGAACACTGTCCTACATTATACATCCATGATTCGGAAATATAAGTGATGACTGATGGATCCAGCATTCACTGATGTTAACATCACGGCAATCCCCAATGTTACACTTTAATGCATGGGTTTTATTGCTTCCACAATATGAGAATGACACTTATTCCCTGAGCCGTTGGAGGGAGAGAATCATCAAGTTTGTTTATAATTAGTGACATAATTAATGTCTCTGCTGCCTCTCTTGATCAGCAATACTTTTGCTTCATTGCTCCATAGTTTTCATTGCTTTCCTGTTCCTGTGCTTCAAAGAAAGCTGTGATCATGAAACAGAATGAAAACCGAAAAACAAAGCAGTGACCTTTTTTTTAAAAAAAGCTTCACGCTCTTTTATTGTCTTTTTGTAGTTACTACCAAAAGAATGTAAAATCAACCTAGCTGAATGCAGAGGCATCACCAGGGGTTGTGTCACCAGGTGTGAGAGCTGGTTATGTCACCCCCACAATAGACTGCCTCCTGTCCCAGAACATACAAAATAAATTACAATATGATACACACAGGCTAAATGCAGTGGCATCACTAGGCTTGGTGTAACCCCATTAACTCTTATTTATCCTATTAACTCAATTTATTTATTTTAATATATAACAGTGCAGGTCACCCAACAAATCAGTATCCCCCCCCCAAAAAAACCAGTGGCCAACTTGATTGTGCGCGTGCACACACACAATTGAATAAGAATTCTACTATTAGCTTTGATACATGGACATGAGAACTGACTCATACTAACACATTAGTCGTTCCCTACAGTGTCATAACACATCGTTGGCTCTCAGAACTATCGGTCTCATTGGTTAGTTTTGAGTTAAGGAAATCCATTTTTTGTTTCATAAGGTGGTTGTGTTTTATTTTTATGGTTAATTGTCCATACCTTTTGATAGAATGAAGATATTTCAACACAGTTTGTTTCATTACATTCTGTGTGAAATTACCTTTCTAATGATATATATCATGATGATGGTGTTATTTATAAATACACTTTTTCCAAAAGGTTTCCAAACTTTTGGCCACCAGTGGTGTCACACACCCCGAAGGTGTCACCCGGTGCAGTCGATATCCCCACGCCCCCAAGTAATGCCACTGGCTGCCACTGAAACAATTTGTGGATCCAAAAATAATCATTATAGGCAAGACAGGAGGAGGAGGAATGACACTAATGCCACAGGGAATGAGGCAGATAGATAGGATTGGCTCAGCTGAACCATTCATACACATGGAAAGGCAAGGGCCAACTTCAGAACGTTAAGTGCCTTCAATCACAGCACCTGATGTGGGCTTTTTTAAAAACTTGTGTGCTGCCTGCAAATAGAGAATTATCTAACATTGCCTCTTGCCATCCCATTATTGGTGCTCCGTGCAAAGGAAGAAAAGTGATGGTAGACCCTTGTGGTCTCACGGTCCTAGGGAAGGCCCAACTTTACCAATTGCCATCTCTGGAGCCATCCTTGGGAAGGTCAGGCAAAATGGCCCAGGCAAAGATGGGTAGGAGAAGCAGGGAGAAAAGGAAGGCTGAAAGAGGGAGTTGTTCAGACAAAGGAAGAGAAGAGGAGATTGACAGAAAGACAAGAAAGAGGAGATAATAGAGAAAGAGGAAAACCGCTTATATCCAGGAGTGGCTGTGGTAAGGAGGGCTGGTGTGCATGTATAGGTTTGAAATAACCAGGCATAGGTTCATCCTTGACACAGGAAAAACAGCCACGCAGCCCTCCCCTTTTTCCAGCAACCCATCTTCCCGTATCTTCAATATGGCTACTCTAGGTGCTTTGCGGCCCACCTGAAATTGGCTGGAGGCTTCTAATGTAATTATATTTTCTTGAATCAAGTCTCTGAATGTAGCAACATTCCTTTTGTCATCTAAGGATGCATTGAGACTAAATAGGCCTAGTGACTAAAATATTTGAAGAACCAAGATGAAAATAGCAGGGGATATTTAAGGTTCGAAATTAGTTTACTTTGACAGCTGCATGAGGGAAGCTTGCATAACACCTGCCCACACAAGGCCTAATTCGAGGTCATGTTTTTTATCAGTGCCCCTCAGTTCTACAAAATGTTCTACAAAGTATTTGCAAGCTACAATAAATGATTACCATACTGAGAATCCATCAGATCTGCCTTTTAAAGATGCAGTTTGATGTAATTCCTCCATTTGCAGTATCTGTCTGAAGAGATGCAAAGAACTCAGATGGCATGCTTGAAAAGCTAATTTTAAGAGGAAAGTCCTTGAACTAGAAAACTCCTTGTTTCACCTCTTGGTTTCAAAGCTACAGACACTATCTGTGAGGAGAGCCTATCTTGTATTTCTGCTCCATAAGATTTTACAATAATGTAATATATCTAATATCAGGTTTGTCATTATGTTAGCAAAAGTGCCTGGAGGAGCTCTCCTGTGGAGTGTTCAAAATTACAAACATATTTAGCAGACAATGCATTATGGTGGAAGGTAGTTAAGAATATTGAAATGTCTGTTTTCATTTCCAGCTGGGAGCAGGAAACCCACAGTTCAGATCTGAAAACTTAAATTAATAAAAATCAGTGAAGGACTGTAGAATCTTGCAGTTACAAGCTTTTGGGGACCTGAGTTTGGGCCAGTTAATGCACTCAACATAGTGGATTTTTAAAACCTTTCCTGGATGATACTATTTCAGGCTGCAGGTTTAAAGTGCAATCTTTAAAAAAAAATCCTTACGAACCCCTTTCCTTGTTGCTGGGTATGCTCTTGTGCAACATGCAAACACAGAAGCATTAAAATGTGTGCAAGGACCTTTATGCACTTGGTTTGTGGCACACTTCCATGGAACAATACTGTACAGGGACAAGTATATAAATGCAACACTGTTTATTTGGGGTGGGGAAGGATTAATTGTGTTGTCAGTTCAGCTGGTGAAAGGAGACCAGGGGCATTTATTTTGACACCTCCTTGGAAAATGGTTTTGTTTTTCTTAAGCCAGGAAAGTATGGCATTATTTGCAGGTCTGAATAAGGTGGCAGGGCAAGGTGTGGCTGCTTGCACAATTTTCCAAGGAGGCCTCATCAGACTGCAGTTTGCCTTTTACCCAAAGGCTTGTGGTCCTGATGCTGTCTTGGCATCAGCACTATTAAAGACAACATGAGTGTGGCCTGGATCATGCGCTGTCTTTTTGTGTACCCAGAATCACACAAATGTGAAAATGCATAAGCAACATGCATCAACAAAATAACCAAGTTAGGATGGAATGTTCACCTTAGTGTTTTTCTTCCTATTTTATTTGTCCATCTTTATGGAGTTGTTTTGGTTTGAGAGAATTCAAATAGAATGTTAAGGCATGAGGTACACAGTTGTTGCTTATTGATCATAGGCAATAAAAGAGACAAGGCAAAATAAAAAAAAATTGTCTTGTTTCTGTCTGTAATAGGGGCCAGCTAGATGGCCAGGGAAGCTCACAATGGTCTTTGGAGGTATACCACCTCTGTGCACTTCAGCAGTCATGGCCCAATAACGATTGTTAGACCTCCATGAATTTGTCTAAGGGCGCAATCCTGGAGTTAGGCCAGCACAGTTTGACCAGCAAAGTTTGGCTAGGACAAGGGACACTGTAAAGTATGTTTGGACCACTCTCAGAGTCAGAGAGGCCAGCATACAGACGTGCGCCATCCTCCATGACTCTGAGAGTGGTCCAAATGTGCTTTATGGTGGCCAAACTTGTGCTGGCCAAACTTGGCTGGCCTAATTGTGTGGGCCTAACTTCAGTTAGGATTGCACCATAAAAGCTATTGCAGCTAGTGACCATTACCACACTTCATGGCAATGCGATCCAAAGTTAATTATGAATAAGTAATACCTTTTTTTAAACCCACTTATGCTAGTGCAGTAAAATGGAAGATCTTTACCCTCATAAATCTTTTCTTCATAGTGTCAGTTAGTAGAAAAAAATTCTCTTCTTAAGGGACATACCACTGCATGTTTCCAAATTACACTGCTATAATCTTAGATAGGATATATTGGCCACTTGTGCAGAAGAGGAGGAAAGCTTTTCCTTACAGCCAAAGCATTACACCTTGATGTAGCTTTCTGTGTATTCTTTTGCAAATAAAAGCACAGTAATTGATTGTTTCCTCCTGGACACTATAACGACTAATAAATGCAGCGCTGTAAAAGTATCATTCCATTTTTATTAATTGGTATGACAAATGAGGGCAGCATCTCTGTAAACCAAGGCAATGGAAGGTAGGAAACTGGGCACTTGTTATGGACTAATTAAACTGAGCACCCGCTATAAAAGATGAGACCATTGATATTTGGAAAGGTACCCATAACCTCATTCACGAAATTATGATCCTGAGATTATACAGAGATTTGCTGGCAATGAGGCTGATCACAAAGTGGAGCTTGATTTGAAGAGGTTGCTTGGCAACTGAAAATGAAACCTGGTTCTGTGCTGTGGACAACTTGGAAAGTAAATGTGCTTTCCAGACAGAGAATACACAGTACTGTTTCTTTGTTATATGATGGGGGAGCTGCTGCAGCATCTTTGCTTTGTTGGGACTTGGACACATCACTCCCTGCATAGCGTGGAGAGGAAACGTTTACAGAGAGCCTTGCAGCTGGCTGGTAGAGCTGAGGGAATACTGGAGTATATTGGAGCCTGAGATTAGCTGGTCGCTCATCATGAGGGCCGATTTTTTTTTCTGTCATCCAAATTGGCCATGAATGGCAGTTTTTTCACTTACCCCAGACTGGCGAGGGAGGGGCGGTATGTTCAGTAAGTTTCATGTTTTAAAAATTGGTCACTTGTGTTTAATAAAGTTAAACCCAAGCTGTAGTCTGGTGTCTTCACTGGAGGGTGGGAGTGTAAAAAGGCTGCTTCAGAATGCAGGGGAATGGCAGCAGGATACAAGTATCACTGTCATATGTGCTCCCTGAGGCATCTGGTGGGTCACTGTGAGATACAGGAAGCTGGAGTAAATGGGCCCTTGGCCTGATCCACCCCTGCTAACTGGGCAAGAGGCACTTTTTCAAGTGGTGTTCCTCTTATATTTAGCAGGGGGAGAGTAATTGTCCCTCTTCACCCCTGTGCAGCCTTTCTAGTAGCTGTTGCTGGTGGTCTGCCTTTTTTTTTTTTTTTAGATTGTGAGCCCTTTGGGACAGGGAGCCATTTAACTTTATTATTTGCCTGTAAACCGCTTTGTGAACTTCGTGTTGAAAAGCGGTATATAAGTACCTATTGATTGATTGATTGATTGATTGATTGATTGATTGATTGATTGATCCAGCGAGGCTGTTCTTATGAGAGGCAAGGCCAGCCATGCATGAGGCTTACTGAGCTGAGAGCGCAATCCTAACTTGGAGTTAGGCCGGCACAGTTAGCCCAAGGGCCACCGTAAAGTATGTTTGGACCACTCTTGGAGTCAGAGAGGCCAACACACAGATGTGTGCCATCCTTTAACTTTAATGTTATTATTTGCCTGTAAACCACTTTGTGAACTTGTGTTGAAAAGCGGTATATAAATACTAGTGATTGATTGATTGATTGATTGATTGATTGATCCTCCCTGACTTCAAGAGTGGTCCAAACACGCTTTACAGTGGCCCAGGTGCCAGGCAAACTTTGCTGGCCTAACTGTGCTGGCCTGCGCTCTGAGTCACCTCAGACAGTTGATTGATGTGGGGTGGGAGTGCTCCTGGCCACGCTTCTTGCTTCTGCTCCTCCTTAGAAGAAGAGAACAGAATGGAAGAGGAAATATGGAGGGCATCATTCTTCCACTTCCTGCTTCATTCCTCCTCTTATTTTTGAAGAAGAGGTGCAACGGAGGCACGTGTTGGTGCACCGCTGGGTAAGGAGAACAGCACTTGGCGTGCTGCCTCAGAGGCCAGAAGATCTTGGGCTTGTCTTCGAAAGTTCCTGCTTCCTGTTGGATTCTCTAGCATGCAGGCTTGTTGCCTGCACACTTGGTGCTTCAGTTAAGCAGGACTGTTAAGCAAGAAGTACTCATGCTGCAAGCACTACTACAGTAAACAAAGATGCTTGTAATGGGGGTGCAGGGTGGAGTGGGCCTGCTGTCTATATGGAGCGTTCGTGTTCACCCCATATCCATGTATTCCTTATCCACGGGCCCCCCAGAATGGAACCCCCACAGATACTGGGGGCTGCCTGTACTCTTAGAGGGAAGTGTAATGCTGTGTAATGAGGGAAGTGTAAAGCTAAATCCAAGTCCTGTAAAATTGTCTGGATGGTTTCACTGGGAATTACTTGTGCATTCTGAGCTCTCTGAAGGAAGAGCAGACCATTGGCATAAAACATGCATAAACATGAATTTCTAGAAAGGTGTTTTATTTTTTTAATAACTGCTGCCAGGTTCTGCTGCAGTGAGGCATTCATTAGCACTTTTGCTATGGTGTCTTTATCTCTCCCTTTTCCTTATCTGATAGAAAAAGACCTTAGCTGAGCACAGCTATAGATCTGGACTCACTGATTTGCTATCATCCAATTACTGTACATAGAGACTTAAGACAGGATGTGAAGAGTCTTCTATGTAATAAAAATTGCCTTTTAGAATGGAAGGAGACAGGAGGTGCACCTCAAGGCTGCCATTTGGGCAGAAGGTTTAAACAATGCTGTGGACTATTTTTAATGCCTAACTTGCCTGCTACCTGGAAGAAAGCAGCACACTGATGTATAAGAGATGTATAAGGCTCAACCCTATCCCACTTCCCTTCCTTATCTGGGGGAGGCCTCCATCAGTACCCCTCCACTGCAGGATGCAGCACATGCCCCTTTGGCATGCCTGCACCAGTGCTGGAATGTTGGGTAGGATTTGGCCCTAACTCTCCCTGTTAAAAGGAATTTCATCCACTTGCAACCTGCATATAGTTTTTGCACCTGACATTAGTTTAAATATTGTGCAGTGGAAGCATGCTGCCTACTGAAGTGCTCTCGCGGGCACCTGGGGGAGCTTTCCTTACCTATTGGTCTAATCAGCAGAGGCGGACTGTTTGTGGGGCAACACAGGGTGGCCGCCCGGGACTGTTTGTGGAGAGGTGCTGGGTTTGCCGCTTTGTGACACCCATTCTTCCTCCCTTGATTTCAGAATCGCTCCTAGTTGGTGTTTTTGTGGTTGGGGGGGGGGTGGGGCTGGGGGTGGGGCAATGGCGCTAGGGGTGCGGTGACACGTCAGGACCTCGTCCTGCACTAGGCACCATCAGAGTCTATTTCTGAGACCTGACAAGATCCCAACTATTGCCTGGAATGACCCCCAACCCCGTACATATGCTGACAAGGACAGAGATGTTCTACCTCCTAAATACCACTGTAAAATAGCCACGCACAGCAGTACATGAAATGTATTTGCAGAAAGGCAACAATGTTTTTTGCCCTGCTGTGAACTGAAGTTGTGTTGGAGAAAGAAAATAATGCCAGGTTTGCTCTCTTCTTCTCCTGAACACAATGGACCACTGTGGACTTTCCCTTGCTCTTTGTGGACAGAAAGAGTCGACTTCAGAAAGTCGAAGCTGCCTACTGTTCAGTTCATTTCCTGGGTTCCACTCTATTCCTCATGGGGTATAGCAAATGTCACGTAGAGCCATTAATTTGTGCTTGCCATGCTTGTGATCTCGCAACTCAGAACTCCTGGCAAATATTTGCTGGAACAAACATTGATGGTTAGTATCATAGGAATGCTGTCCAGTTGTTGTTTTTAGCAGATGCAGTTGTCAGGAGTAGCTTCACAGGTGAGGCCAAGCCCATGGAAAGCCCACATCCATGTCTGGCCAACTTCTGAGACCGCAAGATTCCCCTGCTTCTGTTACTTTTCATTGCTGGCTGGCAAAGCCGGGCTCTTGGGGATGCATGCCATTCACAAATGCTAGATTCTTCCCACCATTGCCCAATAGGTCAGCCACAGCCCAGTTGGAGGCTTCTGCAGGGGCAGTGGGAAACACATGGCAGAAGCAGACAAATTAATACAGCAGCAGTGAGGGAGAACTGTCAGCCTTCTTTGGACCTGGAGGCCTTGAGTCTTTCTGCAGCCAAGTTCCTGGGCAACATGGGATTGCCCCATTTGAATAGATGCACTATTCAAAGCACTGTGCCCCTTGAAGGTCTCCCTCAGGGCCTTTGACCCAGGGTGCCCCCAAAGCTGGAGTTGCCACTGCAGGCATAATCCTAACCTGGAGTTAGGTTGGCACAGTTATGCCAGCAAAGTTTGGCTGGCACAAGGGCCACCGTAAAGGACATTTGGATCACACTCAGAGTCAGGGAGACTGGTGCATGTCTGTGTGCTGGCCTCTCCGAGAGTGGTCCGAACATATTTATGGTGGCGTTTGTGCTGGCCAGACTTTGCTGGCCTAACAGTGCTGGCCTCACTCCAGGTTAGGATTGCGCCCTGAAGGTTAGTCAAGGTTTTTAGAGGCATTCTTATGTTTATTGTGTTTTATCTCCTGGGGAAGAAATAGCTGGTAATAGCTCAACTCTGACTGATTTTTCAAAGTTAAGATAATATTAATAAGAAATTAATAACAATGGCTTCTCTGATGAAGCATGAGTATCAAGAGCACATGTTCATTTATTTATAAATTCATATCATACACTTCCTTTAAAATGCTTGGCTCTCCTCTCAGTATAAATACATAAAATATCAAAACTTACCACATTTAAGAACCAAACAATGAATGCTGGGAATGATGCAACAGCAAACAATATGATTTTAGTTCTAAATAATGTTATCCTAAAAGATAAACGTATATTTTCCCACTTTGATGTACTTCTCCCAGCTGTCCCCATGAAAACCAAATAGGGTTACCCTTTACGTAGAAGGAACATATGGAGGAGGGTACCACTACAACCAGCCAACTACACCATATGTTATCCTGAGACAAACTTTTCTGTTATATTTATTTTATTCAGTACATTAATATCCCAGCTTCAGCACAGAACACATTCTTGAAGCTGTGTAGCTTCACCACAGAACTCTGTGTAGATAGACTCCCTGGACAAGTTTCCCATCCAGATATTGACCAGACTTAGACCGGCTTAGTGCCAACAAGTTGGCAGCCGAATATGGATTTGGAGCATGCCCTTGGCATATATCTAGCTCTCTCGATATTACAGACTTGAATTGGTTTAACTGTAACTCTATGGAGAGAGGTGTGGAATTGTAGGAAAAAATTCTTGGCACACAACAAACTACAAAGGGCAGTTTGCATGTGAGGAGTCATGGCAGTTAAGCTAGTATAAAAAGTAAAAGATGTGCAGTATTGTGTAAAGAAAGGAGCTGCTTTGGGTAACACACAAACATGTTTGGTGTTAGAATTAGGGATACTTTCTAATGAAGAAAGTGCAATCTCAGGGATTGATGCCCTTGGCTTCAGCTCAACAGTTTGATCTATCTTGAATATCCTGGCTGGACTGAAAGAACTGCAGAATGCTGAAGAAGACCTTGTCCGATGTCCCCCCTATTGTAATGTTTCATTCTTTCATATGGCCTAATTCCCCATGATGATAGAGAGAAGGTAACTAACCTACATGTAAGCTGAGTCCCTTGTTTCTTTTTCTTTTGACCGTCTCTGGCTGCATGTTCTTTGTTGATGTCTTGTTCCTGGTACTTGACCATCTTGTGTGTGAAAGAAAACGCCCCAGCTGGTTTGCCTGATAAGAAGAAAGGAAAGTTTACTTGGTTTAATCACTCCACAGAACCTCATGGTAATATTCTAAAGTACTCTATCCATCCTTATGTGTATGTGTATGTTTCTGTGTAGTAACTGTGTAGTACACCGGTGCATGTATGTGTTTCTTTCACTTGCTTTTGCAGCATTGTGTACTTGTGTTTGAGGTGCCGGCTCCCATTGTCTTGCTGATCTGCAGAATTGTGTCTTCAAAGTTGCATCCCATGCAGCAAGGTCAATTGTCTCTCCAGGGTGCATCATCTAAAGTCTGAAGATTATTTTCCTTAATAATTCTGTTTATGTTCCTTGAGCAGCCCTGTGCTAAAATACTAATGCTGGGATTGGTTTTTGTCTGTTTCTTCTACATCAAGATGGTAATTCGTAATTCCTTAGGAAGACTTTTGTTAGCAGATGTAATATAAAAACATTTAGAGGTGTTGGGAGAAGGTATAACAGCCAAATATCGTATTCTAGATGTTTAGTTCTCCTAAAAATGAGACATTATACAGTAGAGCAGTAAATGGGGAAAGACAGAAGGAAATTCAGAATCATTTTACCATAGTTTAGTTTTGAAGAGGTAATACAAGATCGCGCATTGCCACTATGCAGACTGTGTGGTTTGGTAGAGCAGTGGTTCCCAAACATTTTAGCACAGTGACCCACTTTTTAAAAGTGACACTCTATCAGGACCCATCTAACATCATGCCACTAAAAAAATAGGTTGCAACTTACTTGCTCAAATCCCTGGTTTTATCCTTTTTACTGAGGAAGGGGGCTTCTGCAGCATTTGTTTAGCTCCACATTCATCAGCCTAGGACCACTCTAGTGGCCTTGCATTCCCCTCAGCCTGCCCATTGGAGTTGTCTACTTGTGAATAAACATGCACTTGCTGCTCTGCTTCAGTTTCTATAGTGCTCAATACATTTTCTTTGCTGGCTATCAGCTTGTCTGTTTCATGACCCACCAACAATTGGGTCACAACCCACAGTTTGGGAAACTGTGATACAGTTTACATCTCTCACTCACTCACTCACTCACTCACTCACATACACACACAAACACACAAAATTGTGCATACTCCAGCTAGGCAGTTCCCAGTGAAATCATACTTGTTCTACCTCATGTCTGTTTAATATGCATCTATCCATACACATAGATACACATGTGTACAAAAGGATGTGGTGGTGCAGCGGGTTAAACCGTTGAGCTGCGAGCTTGTTGACCGCAAGTTTGACAGTTTGAGACCATGCAATGGAGTGAGCTTTCGTTGCTTGTCCCAGCTCCTGCCAACCTAGCAGTTTGAAAGCATGTTAAAATGTGAGTAGATAAATAGGTACCACTTAGGTGGGAAGGTTCTGTGTGCCTCGGTGTATAGTCATGCCAGCCACATGACCACAGAAGCTTGTCCTAGGACAAATGCTGGCTCTTCAGCTTAGAAACAGAGATGAGCGCCGTCCCCTATAGTTGGTGATGACTAGACCATTTGGTCGTGGGGAAACCTTTACCTTTTCATCCATACACATGTACCCTGAATGTCAAAAATATTAACATTTGGTTTGCCTAGACCTATCATCTCCTTCAGGGGCAGTTAATACCACTTTTGCTAAAAAAAGAAGAAGGTGATTTGGTTTCTCTAATCAAGATAATCAAATTTTTCCACCATCAATTTTCTGACTACGATTAAATGAAAACAATGGGGCCTAATATTAAAAATGGACCAAGAACATTCCATTTTGTTTTAATGGAAACTGATAAATAAAAATGTTTGATGTAAATATTTTCAATATAGTGGCTTTATAAATAAAGAAATTCTGCAGTTAGTGCTGTGGAAGGCAATGATGTAACCATGTCCAGCCATTCTTGATGGCCCCAACCCAGTGAGCTTAGAACTGTTTACTCCTTAGTGGATTGATCACAACAATCCATTGTCAGGAAAATGGAGCTGTGCACTTCTAAGGCATAATAAATTGTATTGACCACAAACCAGCAATCAAGATAAGACTGGATTCACTTCTCTTTGGGATTATAGGCCAAAATGATTCTCGTTACAGTCTAAGTGGAACAATAAACCTGAAACCTCTGTTCAGGCTTGAGAGCTCTTCTCTCATATGGAAAACTGTTTTCTGTCTGCTTTCACAAGTGTATCATGGCCAAAGCAAATAAAGTTAACTGAAACCACTAGTTGCCATTCATTTCCTTAGGCTGACATTCTGTGCACACTTTTCTGGGAGTAAGCTCCATTGAGTGCAATGAGACTTACTTCCGAATAAACATGCATAGGATTCTGCTGTTATTGTAGGAATGTACTATAGTGTTGAAACATTTGGGGCTTCCAGATTCACATTATCTGTTAGACCTAAGGGTGTCAAGTCTATTATAAGATCACAGTTCTGGAACAGAGGTTAAAACTAATGGGAGGGAGTGGTGCCCTGAGTGGTATTCAGAAATATAAGTTGCTGACCTAGCATTATCGATTGCCCTCATAATCTTTAATATCCATTGTTTTGTGTTTCAACACATATTCCAAGTGTCCTACAGCAGTCTGGTTGGCTGTAGGTGCTGTGAAGTTTCTGTAGGTAAGTAATTGAACTATGTGTTCCTCCAGCTCTTCATTAGGTTATTGGTTTGGTATATTTGTGTGCAACTGATACAGGACAAAATGCTGTTGTACTCCACATAATGTGGATAGCATTACATTCTAGAAAAATCTATGTGGGACATACGTACTTTCTTTCATGTTACTAATTACATGAATTTCTAATGGTGTCAAAGACGTTTGAAGTGCATTTCACTGACCATTATTTCCGCGTGGCCTCTTTAACTGAATATTTGAGACTGTTAGAAACATAAACCTAAAATGGGTTGTGCGATTTTAAGTGTTTTGAGAGAGTGAGAAGCAACCCATTGAAGTGAACCAATTCATATAATCCTTTCCGAAAGCCAGGGTATAGATTTACATTGATCTGCATTATAATGAGTTGATCGACTTTTGGTCCATCATGTGCCTAGAATACATGCACCTCATAATAATCTGAACTAAAAAAAATTGCAAACAACTTACCTGGATTGTCACAGGTTGACTAGTGGTTGTCCAGTTGATAAAATAATTAAAGATTTACGTTGTGCCCATTATCATGGGTGTCCACATCCTTGCTTCTCAAAAGTTCTAAGGTTATGTGAATCTGCCCTAAATCTCTTTTTCACACTTGTGCACGCTGTGGGTGCATCTTAATTGTGGGTGAAAATGCTTGTGGATGTGGCCTGCCATGTCAAAAACAACAAGTGTTGAACAAAAAGAAAAGTACCTTTCCCCTGTTTCCCTTCTGCCTGCCTGTATTACGGTCAGTTCACATAATGTGTGAATTGCTTCAGCCACATGTATGATTGTTTCACCAAGTGCCCAGCCTGCAAGTCGACCCTTATTCACTTTGCTTCCACAGAGCTGCCAAGAGAGAGTGGAATGGGGGGTATGGTAAAGTCTGAGCTGCAGGCTGTGTACGTAGTGAAGTAGTCTTGTTTCACTACCTGCCAAATAATGCACAGATCCACAACGCACATCCTCAGCATGCTAGTTTGATCATCTGAATTGTCGTGTCCCAGAGCAGTTTTGCATTCCAGAGCTTGAGCAGCTGAGTTGCTGCTCTAGTGCTGCAGTTCTTCAGTATGACTTCAATCAATTTGTCTCAAGTTGTCCTTCAACAATCCTGGTTTGGTCCTTGCTCATTTTTTTGCTCACATGTGCCTCTTCGTGTTCAGACCACTGTTGTTCTTTTTTAGTACTAACTATATTTTTAATGCAACAATTATGCAATGGCAGCTACATATAAAAACATCATAATATTTTGCTGGACCAAAAGAAAAGCAGAAGAGAGAACTGGAATCTCTGTGGGATCTGTAAATAACTGAAGCTGTGCAAAGTGAGGAAAACAAAAGGGGGTCCACACACAAGGATGGGGAACTACATAGTTCAGGACATAGATGGTTTGGGTCCACAGTGGATGGTGCCCTGCTGGCCCAATGTGGTGCATCTTCATTCCAATGAGGGCAACAGCAATGCAGACAGCTGAAGGGATGCCAGAGGAGCCACAGCAGGAAGCAATGAGCATTCTATTCCCTTCTTGTGAGGAACCATCCTGGCTTACTTGTAGGAACAAGGTTTACTATTCCCACACCTCCCTGATCATTGGGTCCACTGGGAGACAGTAAGGAGCATCATTATGAAGGGTGGGAAAACTGGGCACAGCTAGTAAATGTAGCATTGACTTGCAGGTAAGAAGATAGGGCCAAAGTAGAGGAATAGAAGGTATATAGAAATAGATTTCATTTTAATAGTACAGAAGCTTACAATATGAATAGGAAACAAGAACAGGAAATAAGCTTTCCTGGTTTTTGCTTTGTAAAAACGTTTTGTTAAAAGGATTTGTTTGTTTGACATATATATAGCTTGCCTTTTAACCATCTTTTACAAAGTGATCTACAATGTGTAAGCAATAAAATATAAGACCAAGCCATCAATATTAATATGTAGCACATCAAAAGCCATAGGCAGATTGAACGAGAATGTCAAAACCAGTGAAACCCATGAAACTATTGCATTAAAACCAATGAAAAGACGAGGAAAATAATATAGTTTTTACTTGGCATCTAAAGGCAAACCAGAGGTTGTGTGAATAGCTATGGAGATAAGAATTCCTGCATTGAGGCACCAGCTGGCTGCCAAGAAAATCCTATTCCTGAAAGCCACCTACCTCACCTCAAAGGTGGTGCACCCAGAAGTGAACCTCTGACAAAGGTGCAACCGTCAGGAAGGTTATTATGAAAGCAGGAAATCATTTAGCTATTCCAGACCCAGAATGTTTCATTAGAAGAAGGTCATTATTATTATTTCCATATACAGGCATGTCCCGGTATCCCCTGGGGTTCCGTTTCAGACCCTTCCCCCAACTCCGTGGATACCTGAAACCATGGATATTAGAGATGCCTTTATAAAGATAGGGAAACATCAGTGGTTTTGCTGCAACAAGGTAAAAAAAGAGATATGTTTAATGTTCCCCTATCTTTTTAATAGTCTTCCCAGTATCCATGGTAACCATGGATAACTGAAACCGTGGATACCGAATCAGTGGATACGGGCGTGGCACACCTATATACAGTACATCTGAAAGTAAATACAGACATGCAGAAGTGGCTCCCATGAGTTTCTGTGTTTTAGCTAAGATTTTTTTACACAGATCCCAGAACTACTGTTATGTCCATCCATTGAATCATGATTGAGGGCCCAATCCTATCCAGCTTATCAGCACTGATGCAGGCATGCCAATGGGGCATGTGCTGCACCCCGCAATGAGGGAGCAGTCACGGAGGCCTACTGAAGGAGGGAACATGTGTCCCCTTTCCTTGGTCCGGTATTGCAGCTGGAAAGTTGAGTTAGATTGGGCCATACCAATACCAAAGTCATACCTTTTTGTGAAGCTGGTGGCTCCTCAGTCAGTAACTGCTGATCTATGAATTACAGACTAATTACCAACTTTCTGCTCTTTCTTCCCTCTGACTCCTGTAGTGAGCATGCCCACCAGTGAGACAGAATCTGTGAACACCGATAATGTGGCCGGAGGTGATATTGAAGGAGAAAACTGTGGAGCACGGCTGGCGTGAGTTCCGCTATATTTCCTGGTTCCTTGCCTTGATTCCACTGTGAAGCTTAGCTGATGTAAAGGGAGAGGCTTTAAAGACTTGTTTCAGGGTTTACCTTGCTGTATTCTTTCCAAGGCAGAAAGAGGGAACATTTGGAATAAAATGTTTCTTCAGTACAGAACATCCAAGCTTCTCACAAAAAATGGTGGCTGTTCCTTGTATCAAAAAGGTATGTTCTTTGTATAGAGCAGGGATCTCCAAACCGTGTCCCACAGGCTGGATTCAGGGTTTGGACAAACCTCCCTGTGAGCGGCGTGTATCATTCCATGGAATCATTTTGTGGAAGCCCTGCTCCATTTTCAAGCATTTTCATGATCGGCTGGCACGGCCACTCTAGGCAGTCACATCTATGCCTGGGTGTCCCAGAAGGCTGTGCAGCAGGAGGCAGGGCTACTTCACAGAGCGTCAGAGTGTCCCTGCTAGCCAATCCGCTTGAAAATGGAGTAGTGCTTCCACAGAACGGAAGCGCCCCTCGGGACTGGGAAGGGTTATCGGGGACACAGTAGTCACAAGTTTGGTAACCAGTGGCATAGAGCATACCTTTCAACTTCCATGGTGGGAGAGGCATCATTTTGACTTTACTCAGCTGAGGCACCCTGGATGCCCTGGCCAAGTACAGACAAACAGCTGAGTCTTGCAGTTCCTCTTGCTTAGTATTTGTATAGCGTTTCTAAGTGTGCAAACACTTAACACTTCACATGTCCCATTAGGAGTTCAAGGCATGCATGCATGCTTCCCAACTTATGTAAGTGTTCTTTTCTGGACATGGAATGTTGAGTGTTACTTAACTGGGCTGTGCAGGAGAAGTCACCCACATTAGCCCGTAAGGCAGAAAATAACATCCATACAGAACCTTGCTTTCTTGAGAGGCTGTAGCATGCAACTAAGATATATTAAAACTAAATTTTTTTCTCTTTCAGGCATCGGATCTCTAAATCAAAGTTTAGGTAAGAAATAGCTGCTTCCCTCTAACTTTTATCCTTTATGTAAGGACCAGCAATGTTCTTCCTGATCATCTATCTAGTGAAGAAGAAACGAATGCTGTTGATAAGACTACCTTTCACATATGACTCACCATGATATGGCTATAAAATCAGGTAGAAGTGGGAAGAGGGAGGTCATTAGAAGAGACTAATATGAGATTGCATGAAAGGTTTACTATAAGTTCCAAGTATTCACTCATCAGGAATAATAAGGCCGTGTTATGGTATCTTGTCAATATAAAATGTTTAGGGCGCCATCCTAACCTGGAGCAGGCCGGCACAGTTAGGCCAGCAAAGTTTGGTCAGCACAAGGGCCACTGTAAAGTATTTTTGTACCACTCTTGGAGTCAAAGAGGCCAGCACACATACGTGCTAAATCCTCCCTGACTCCAAGCGTGGCCCAAATGGGCTTTACAGTGGCCCTTGTGTCAGCCAAGCTTTGCTGGTATAACTCTGATGGCCTAACTCCAGGGTAGGATTGTGCCTTTAGTGTGATATTTTCTCTGATAAGATTTTGCAGTACAATTCATATTCTTAGCATGTTATTTTATTGAGTGCTGATCTAGAACATAGTTTGTTCTTATCATTGGACAGAGATGTAGAAAAATAGGAATGGCCAAAGGGGAACCACAACTCAATTTTCATATGCATTGTACAAAAGTACAAACCAAAAAAGAAAAACTCCAAACCCCTTGGTTTTATAGTCCAGGAGCCAAGTGTTGCTTGGAAACTGGTTGCTAAGCAAGCTAAATTCTGAAGAGTAGGAGATGTATAATTAGCTGTAAATACTTTGTGTGGTTAGTAATTACTCTCAGAAATCATTGTGGCACTCTTGAGAGGCTGCATGCTCTAAGAAACTAAATTGTAATATGGCATTTTGCTTGTGTGCTCTCTCGCTCTCTCTGAGCAAATAGTATCCATAGCTCTGAGTTCAAGGGAGAAATTGACTCAGCTATCACAGTTGCTGAAAAAATAATTTTGGAGAAAGGAGTTTCTTCTTTTGTTGGAATATGGGTAGGTGTTTATTTCCACCTTGAAATTCTGAATAGTTACAATTATATATCAAACGGACGACACTGGGCCAATTTTTCCAATGACTTCTGAGGGCAATAACAAAAGCTGTAGTTATTCAGTAATTGAGAGATTACTGTTTTCATGAAAAAGAGAAAGGAGAAGGGGACATTTGTAGCTGCTGGTAAATGGGAATGTAGTCCTCCCACTTGAGCCTAAGAACCTATCCACACGTACTGAACTCTGCAATTCTAAATCAACAACACAGATGGAGATAATGCTGTTTCAAGGTTGTGTGGCCTCGAACTCTCTTGCCATTTATATGAGAAAGAGCACCTTCTTCCCTTTCCCAGTACTGCCTTCCTTGCTGGAGTTGTGTCCCAAACCCAAGTTCCTGGTGGTTAGAGAAGGGGCACATGTGCTTGCACGTATACACGTGTGATAGAAAATGTGCATACCTTTAAAAGCCATTTAACTTTATTATTATTTGCCTGTTAACCGCTTTGTGAACTTTGTGTTGTTAAGCTGTATAGAAATGTCGGTCGGTCGGTCTGCATGCATGCATGCTCTGTGGAACAGTATGCAAGGGTAGGTCTTGTAAACAAAGATCTTGCTAATTACAAACAGGAAGGGACTCTACTTAGAGGCAAAACAGAGGATCCTCTGATCAGGCTCCAGGTGATGCTAACCCAATGGGAAGGGTCCGGTGCCCTTCTTGCCTTTTCTGTTCAACATTTCTTGGTTGAATAAAAGACAAATTCCTTTGTCTAATTGTTCATGTCATTCCAAAGCCCCCTTGGGATGACAGGCTCATGCAGGGAGATTGGCAGTCCAATCCAGTTTATGCCATATCCAGCCCTGGTTAGGAAGCAGTTGTGGAGCAACTTGGAGTAAGGGAACATATGTCCCCTTACCTGAGCAATACTCCAGCCACTCCAATAGGGCTACTCGGATATGTGCCAGTGGACTTGTTTGGTGCAGATCCGAGCAGGCCAGTGTAAGGGAGGGGGGTTAGGATACAGGCTATCTGCCAGAGGCTTGTTCCACCCACCTACTTACCATCCTCCGCCCCATCCTCCCTTCACCCTCCCCAACCCTCAATGCTGGCCAAATTCAGCTGTGCAAATTTACCTGTTTGGGGCTGTGCAAAGGCTGGATTCATCCTCTGTGGGCCAGCGCACATCCTTGAACCGGCCCAGACGACTCCCCAGACACAAATGTGCCTTATACTGGGCCTGTATAGGGGACTTGTGCTGGCAGAAGAGCATGTTAGGATTGTGTTCTCAGAGTGTCAAAATGTTGCTGAAGTTTAGGGCAACTGCATTAAATCCCACATTTGATATAAAATTATGTAGGGGAAAGGCTACGTGTCCATGATACATGCTTTGTATGCAGAACATCACAATATAGTTATGCATGGAAGGGATAGAGTCGATAAAGGGATGTTCTTTTCCCTCTCTCAAAACACCAGAACCAGGGGGCATCCGCTAAAACTGAGGGTTGGGAGAGTTAAAACACATAAAAGGAAGTACTTTTTTACCCAGCTGGTAGTTAATCTGTGGAACTCTTTGCCACAGGAGGTGGTGATGGCATCTGGTCTTGATGCCTTTAATTTATTTATTATTGGATTTTTACCTGCCTTATTGTGCCCAAAGGCACCCAAGGCGGCAAATAGTTTAAGAGGGGATTGGACAGATTTCTGGAAGAAAAGTCCATTGTGGGCTATAGGCAATGATGGGTTGTAGCCTCCTTACATTAGTAGTAGGCTACTTCAGAGTACTGGGTGCAAGGGAGTGGCAACAGGATGCAAGCATCTTGTTGTCTCATGCCTCCATGGGGCACCTGGTGGGCCGCTGTGAGATACAGGAAGCTGGACTAGATGGGCCTTTGGCCTGATCCAGCAGGGCTCTTCTTATGAGAAGCACCTGCCTAAAACTCTGGAGGACAGGGTTTTGGACCAATGGTGTGATTATGTACAAGGCAGTGTCATATATCAATGTGCAGATGTGATTTCTTCTGCTTCATACAGAATTTGCCTTCTAAACGTAAGCAAACATAGAAACCATTCCACATAGGAAATGTGGACTATCTCCAGTCAATTCAAATTCATCCCTGGGGTTCTAAGTCATATCACAGGAATTTGTACACAAGTTGTTGGGCCTAGATGGCAATCTTAGTTGCAAGTCACATACAGGCCCATTTAAAAAAAATCCACTGTTTTTCTCTTTTCCTCTGTTTTCAAGCCGCTACTGGCGCAGGTGGAATCGCTTTTGCAGACGAAAATGTCGAGCAGCTGTCAAATCCAATGTGTTCTACTGGCTTGTAATCTTCCTTGTGTTTCTCAACACCCTCACTATTGCCTCTGAACATTACAATCAGCCAGACTGGCTCACTGAAGTCCAAGGTAAGTAGAGGTAGAAGGTACTTTTTATTTAGACTGCAATTCTACACCTCGGAGTTAATTCCATTAAAATAAATTACTTACTTCTGAGTAAACATGCATAGAATTATGTTAATGCTTTAATTTTTTAAATTTTTATTCTTTATACATTTAGTAAAACAAAAATTGCTAGAACTATGATATCTGTCTACTAATCCATCTACTGTATCTTGTTACATCCATTTGTATATGTAATCTTCTAGTTGTGATCTTGTTTCATAACGAATAAAATGAAATACCCTCTCCAAGCACTCAGTATTACCCTGCTTTATGGCCTTTGTGATTATTTAGCATCCAGCTGTGAGAAAAGGACAAATATGTACACTGAAAGGCCAATATTTACAGTCCAGTTTTTAAATTGCATGCAATTATGTATGCTTTTCTTGTGCACAGCAGGATTGCCAGCTCAACATTTTAAAAATGAGAAATCCTTGGGAGCTTTCAAGATTTGCTATGGTGCAGTGACAGTGGTTCCCAACCTGGGGGCCATACCATAGATGCGTTTGCACAACATTAAAAATGTTCATTTTTGCAACATATTCAGAGAACCTCCAACCAGAGAAATATGTTTCAAGGTGTTTCCATATACCTGAAAGCAACTGTTGCATTTGGTAACCTATGGTAATCTATGTATGTGGTTTTTATACAATGGCACAATGATGTCACTTCCTGCTTAATGACATCATTTCCTATCTCAGGGGGGATCCCAACAGGTTGTTGTATCTACAAAATACAGGTACTAAAAAGGTTAGGAATCATTGTGCTGTGATGTTCTAGATGGAAGGGCAACCGTATGAACCTGAGGAGCTAGATTCTTCTCACTCTTGACATTGTTGCCTCCTCTTTTATGCAGTGGGCAGCCCAATCCTAATCAGCACTGGCACAGCAGGGCTGAGCCGCGCATACCATATTCTGTGCTGGTTAGGAGCACGCTGGAGGTCTATGCAGAGAAAGAAAACAGCCTGCCCAAGGGGCTTTTCTGATCAGTGCTGGCTAAATCACCAGTGCAAGTCCAAGAAGACTGTATTGAGGGGAAAAAGGCTCGGGAAGGGGGCAGAGGATATGGTGTAGGTTTACTTTGGCGATCGCATATCCCCCTCCCAGGTCTGATCTGCCCCATACCGCCCGCCCTCCACCCCCTGCATCATATGGAGGAGCACCTACCTGCTTCAGTGGCCACAGGTTCAGATGTGGGACCAGCCAGATAGCACAGGCTTTCTCACCAGCGCAGGCTACTTCCAAGTATTCATTCATTCTTTACAGCACTATCGTGACACTATAGGCTGGCACAGTGGCAGGTTAGGACTGTGCTCTGAATTATCCTTAGCCATTTGTACGTGTAACTCTGTTGTCTACATCGATTAGCATTGTAGACCAGAGTTTCTGGCAAGGATGTGCCTAGCCTTGCCTGGGAATGTTGAGCATTGAACTGGAAATATTCTGCGTGCAAAGAAGCTGCTGTACCATTGGGCTACACCCCGTCCCCTGCAGCTTGGTTAGGGTTAGTGTATTGTGGTGGTGGTGGTGCTCATTGTCCTACTGTTGTGCTGGTCTTTCAGTGACACTATAATGATCAGTATTTGTTTTCTTTTTTATGAGACACTGCCAATAAAGTACTGCTGGCTCTTTTTACGGCTGAAATGCTGTTGAAGATGTACAGCCTGGGTCTTCAGGCCTACTTTGTATCCCTCTTCAACCGCTTTGACTGTTTCATCGTCTGTGGAGGAATCCTGGAGACTATCTTGGTAGAAACCAAGATCATGTCGCCACTGGGTATCTCAGTGCTGAGATGTGTCCGACTACTGAGAATATTTAAAATCACAAGGTACTTCTTTCCTTCTTTGGATTTACAATGGAATTCATCAGGAGGGTTGCCCATTCCTATGTAGAAAATGTTGAATGCATCCATGTCCTAGGCAAATATCAACTTCTGTTACCGGTTGAGTACCCCTTCTCTGGACTGCTTGGGATAGGAAGGTGTCTGGATTTCAGATTTGTCTGAATTTTGGAATAATTGCATAAATATAATGAAATGCTTCCTCTTTTCACTGTTATCCATTTGGGTCTCTGCTGGTCTCTTTGACATTTTTCAACAATGGCACAGACCACAGAATAAAACTTTCAGCCTGTATGTGGGAATGAGCACAAGATCTTCTAGTGTTTACACTGCAGAAAGTTTTTTTTAAGTCTTGAACAAAACTATCTGGATTTTGGAATAGTCTGGATTTCTGATGTCCAGATAAGGGATCATCTACCTGTAACCATTTGCACAAATTATGCTTTCCATGAATTTCCTAGATAATTGCATAGATAATTTATTTCATCAGATTGAAGAACAAAGTACTGCTGTATTGCATGACATAGTTAATACCCAGACAGCTAACCTGCTGGCTCATTCAGAAAAGTGTGTGATCAATACAGTCATATGCACGCAACAGTGTAGAGAACATGAACAAATATTCATGTTCTACTTTTCAACAAAAAAAGAACATGAACAGAAAAATGAACTTTGTCCAAATATAAGCACATAAATATTAGTAAGGTAAATTTGAATTAGAACTTGTGAACATGCCCCCATATAAACACTGAGGTGATCTCACCCAATGTTCCCAGAAAGTAAGAAGCCTGCCCCTTCCATCCAAGAATGACCACGCAAACCAGATTTTCAACAGATCTGTAGGGGACAAGAGGGGCAGGAGAGTTGAATAGGGGCAATGAAAAGGTGAAACTGGGCATTGAGGAGAAGGAAAGGGAGAGAGGCTACATTAGGGGGTGGATCCAGTGGTGATTCCACACAACAGGTCCTAATCCCTCCTGGCTCTCCTTTCTCTCCTTGCACACATGCTAGCAAAATCACTAGCACAGGTTCCGGAAGACCCATTGGGAGGCTTATTTAAATCCCCTTTCCCATATGAAATCTCCCTTATCCACCTCTCCCCCATTAGATACAGCACGCCTGTTTTTGGCATGCCTGCACCAGCGGGTGGAGAGGGGAAGGATAGGATTGGGCTGTAATAAACTGAATTTTGGATTCCATGGTCCTGTCACCAAATGCTGAGAGTTGAGTAATATGTATGTATGTTTTGTTTTTCCTTGTTATAATAAGTTCATTGGCTGTTTCCAATTTCGCTATTTTTAAATGTCATCTTTTTACAAGGACTTTTAGGACACAACTTTCCAGCACCGGGGTAAGGGCAGCTATGTCAGTGCTGGAAGGCTGATTAGGATTGCATTTTTTACTGGGCCAGTGAAAGTCAGTGAAATTTTTATTGGGCCAGTTTTTGATTGCTGGACATATGCTAGTTTTAGTGTATGATGTATTTCTTTTTATGATTGTTTTTTTACTATATTTTACATATTGTTAGCCACCTTGTGCCTGTTTCTAAAGGAAAATAGTGGATAAAAATGAATAAAAGTTAACTTTTTAAAATCTGTAAGATGCAAAATTTAGTTCACGTTCATGAGGGTCAAGGGTGATTGCCAGGGTGCCTCTGTCTCCTCATCCATAGTTGAGAACTGTACTTTTGCTCCTGTGAGACAGAGAAAATTTAACCCTCTGCCTTTTGACTCTCCAGGTACTGGAACTCTTTGAGTAATCTGGTGGCTTCACTTCTCAACTCGGTGCGCTCCATTGCCTCCCTGCTGCTGCTCCTCTTCCTCTTCATCATCATCTTCTCCCTCCTAGGGATGCAGCTCTTTGGGGGCAAGTTTAATTTCGACGAGATGCAAACCAGGAGAAGCACATTTGACAATTTTCCTCAGTCGCTGCTCACTGTGTTTCAGGTATGGCTTTATAAGTACGGTTTGCCTGGAACTCTGAAATATGGAATATTCCAAAATATGGAACTTCTTCGAGCACAAACATAACTTTTTTTATTTTTTGCCAAAAGAAATAAAACTATAAACTGTATTTCATGCACAAACCTTGTTTCAAGCACAAAATTATTAAAAACATTATATAAAATTACTTTCAGGCAATGTGTATGATGGGTCTATGAAACAGAAATGAATTTTGTGTTTAGACTTGGGCCCCATCCCCAAGATCTCTCATTTATATATATCCTAGAGAATATATATATATATATAAATATAAATATATATATAATATTAACAATTTTCCCCAAAATGGGGGGGGGGGGAAAACTGCTAGTCCCAAGCCCAACCTATATTTTGTTTCATTTAAAAGGCAGTAGATTCAATGACAGTGGAACATGGTTAATAACTTTTATGTCAGCCAATTGTAGTCCCAAGTATAATCCAAAATCTTAATTAAAATTAATTAAAAGTCAGCAGGAATTTTTTTTTAAAAAAAATCCCACATCCTTCTGAATAAAGACTTTCAATGAAAAAGAGTGGAGAAAACCCTGTTCTGTGCCCTGATAAGACTTGTTTTTTATTGCAAAATTGCAATTTTAGCAGGGCTTCCCATGGAGATTTTAAGGGATGGGAGTTGCTCCAGGGATATGCTGGGCTCAGGATTTGTAGCATTGTTGGGACCAATTCAATAATGCAGAAGAAGCATGTAATACAATCCTGGAGAACTTCTGTTTCACCACAGTTGCCCTGACAAGCATGCCTGAAAAAACACACATACAAGTATCCTGAAACAGCTGTATTAGTTGAACCATTGGCCATAGTGCACCAACCTTGGTGACCCAACGTCAAATCAGAAAAAAAGGAGAATCAGATCTTAGACAATTTCCATGAATACACAGTTTATTGCTAACACAATCCTATTCATGTCTACTCAAAAGTAAGCCTCTTTGTGTTCAATGAGGCTTACTCCCAGGAAAGTGTGTATAAGATTGCAGCCTGAAGAGATTAATTACAGTAGTAAGGCTTGGGGTGGCATGTAAAGCAACATACAACTATAAACATGTAAAGCACATAAACTGAACTGAAAGTATAGTACAGCTAGGAAATTGTGGCATTATTGCTATGCTAATCATGGCCTTCTATCTGAATCAACTGCCTAATGTAAAAGCCACACCAGAATAGAACCTGCAAATGACTATACAGTTTGAACATTCATGCAGAGAACAGATTCTCTAAGGCTCAATGGGTTTTACTTCTAAGTAGACATACGTAGGGTTGCATGGTAAGGCTGTATGCTTGATACATCTATTAACCAGTCTTACAGTACAATCGTATACATTTTTCCTGTGACATAAGTTCCACTGAATTCAATAGGACTTACTTTCAAGGAAATATACACAGGTTTGCAGTCTTGGTGTATTTTCACTGGTGATGCATAAGTTACTCTTTGAATGCTGTACACCTCTCTGGGATTATCACAAATACCTGCATCATAAATATTCACACTGCAACATTTTCCCATTTCGCGTTCTCCTCCCCACCCCCTTTTAGATTGCCCCCCAGGAGGGGAACCCGGATGCTTAATTTGTCATAAAGGTAAAGGTTTCCCCACAACCGAATGGTCTAGTCGTGACCGACTGTAGGGGGCGGTGCTCATCTCCGTTTCAAAGCCTGTAGAGCCGATGTTTTTGTCCGAGGACAAGCTTCCATGGTCATGTGGCTGGCATGACTATACACCGTAGTGCACAGAGCACCATTACCTTCCCATCGAAGTGGTCCCTATTTATCTACTCGCATTTAGGTGCTTTCGAACTGCTAGGTTGGCAGGAGCTGGGACAAGCAATGGGAGCTCACTCCGTCACGCAGTCTTGATCTCCCAACCTTGCGGTCGGAAAGCCCAGCAATAGCGGATTAACTCGCTGTGCCACCATGTCCCAGTAACATTGCGTAATGTGTCATAACATTGCGGTAAATGCACCTGTTCCAGGCTGCATTCATTCACAGGTGACGGGTAAAACATATCCAGTGTAAAATATTGAGTCCCTCTTTCAGTTTGGCCACCTCATGAGAAGAGAGGACTCTTTAGAAAAGACCCTCCGCTGGGAAAGATTGAAGGCAAAAGGGGGTGGCAGAGGATGAAATGGTTAGATAGTGTCACCAAAGCAATGAACATGAAATTGGGCTCCGGAAGCTAGTGGAGGACAGGGAGGCCTGGCGTGTTGTGGTCCATGGGGTCGCCAAGAGTCAGACACGACTTAGCGACTGAACAACAACAACTTTCAGTTGTGTCCCCAATCAAATTTTAAATGGGAGCCTAGTGTGTGATTTCTGTGCCACAAAGTGACAGTAGAGGAAGTACGTTCTTATTTCACTTGTGAATACCACTTTAATGGGTGAGCAGTACAGAGCAGAATAATGTTCCTTTCTTATAACAGGGCTTTTTTGGGGGGGGGGGGCACGTTTTCTGGGTTCTATCTAACACTGTGTCCCCCGTTGCTGGGAATGTGTCATTCAGATCCTGACTGGGGAGGACTGGAATTCGGTGATGTATGATGGGATCATGGCTTATGGCGGCCCCTCTTTTCCAGGAATGTTGGTCTGTATTTACTTCATCATCCTCTTTATCTGTGGAAACTGTATCCTTTGCTGCTGTCATTGCGGCTGCTTTCATCAGTGAGCTGCACTGTGGGGTTAACAAGCATGTAAATTGCTAAGATCCTGTCATTCCCTATAACTAAACATGTTGTTATCTAGGAGCTAAAATCTGACACACCTAATGAAGCTCAGGGTGCAATCCTAACCTGGAGTTAGGCCTCCACAGTTAGGCCAGCAAAGTTTGGCCGGGACAAGTAAAGTGTGTTTAGGCCACTCACAGAGTCAGGGAGGATGGTACACATCAGTGTGCTGGCTTTTCTGATTCAGAGAGTGCATTGAAATCCTAACCTGGAGTTAGGCCAGCACGGTTAGGCCAACCAAGTTTGGCCAGCACAAGGAACACCATAAAGTATGTTTGGACCACTCTCGGAGTCAAAGAGGCCAGCACACAGACGTGCGCCATCCTCCCTGACTCCAAGAGTGGTCCAAACATACTTTATGGTGTTCCTTGTGCTGGCCAAACTTGGTTGGCCTAACCGTGCTGGCCTAACTCCAGGTTAGGATTGTGCCCTCAGTTCCTTAAGATACTTCTAAACAATACAAAATTTTAAATGTAGAGTAAAACAGACACGACCTATCAAGAATTTTTATGGTGTCATCTTATTTCAAGATTATAATTTCTTATCATTTTGCCCCATTTTGTCTAAAAACAAACATAAGCAGTTATCTGTTATCTGTAACCCTCTCACGAGAAAATTACCCTTCTTTAGTTGCTACCCTTAATTTATCCCGCATGCTGTTTTTCTTATAAATTGAAATAAAATGTGCACAATCTAATTTTCCACAACATAATTTGGGATCCCAGATTTTAGTAATGATGGCTATATGGAACTTCAGAGACAGTGTGCTAAGGGCATCCCAATCCTAAGAAGTGCCAGCTTAGCAAGGCCGGCACAACAGAGCTGCATCCTAAGGCCATTAGAAGGCGGCGGCAGCACAGGACAAGGGGAAGTTTTCCCCTTGCACCCAGGTAAAAAAGTCCTTACCTTCATTTCTAACTCACCCTTACATCAGAACCTTTCAGTCACCTTGTGGTTTCAGCCCAGCGGCTTTGACCTTTCCTCATAATTTAGATCCCTCAGACTTGGTATCTGATGTCACTGTGGCCATGAGTGATATGAAATGGCTTATCTGAAGGTCGCGGAGGGAGGGAGGGCAATCAACCTGTCAGGTTAGAAAAGCCTGGGCAGTATTTCATTTCTATAAACAGGGACAATGTAAGAAAACAGAGTGTTTTGCTTTCTGTATCTAGAATGCCATATTTGTGGTCCATAACCCCAATATACTGTAGTGTGGCTGTCTGTGTATTTATTAGCAAATATTTAAACTGGCAGTCACTTTAGCACGATGGTTAGCATAAGCAGAGAGCAGCGCATGAGAAATGCTATAGAGTAGGTGTTCCGAAGCAAGAATAATTTAAGCAAATTTGCAAGAACATTGCAATTTAAGTGATAAAAAGGAAGGAGCACGAAAAAAGTAGCAAAAGGAAATGTAGGGCTATAGATGTTTTCATGTGACCTCTTGAAAATAACCAGGGCTGCTTTTGCTCTTCATCCTTCAATTCCTGTTGTATGACAGTTTTAACCCTATGCATACTTTCTTGGAAGTAAGTCATATTAACTATGTAACTTACTTCTGAGTAGACATGCAAAGGATGCAGTTGTCAGTAATATAGGCCATACAAATTGGCTTGATTTTAGTAGGAAATTGCAACAGGTTAGTGAAAATAGTTGAGATCACTATAATGGTGAAATAGATAAGTAATCTGTGTACATCCTTCCAATGTATACCCACCTTCCAATTTATATTCAAAGTAGCAAATAATAGCATACAAATGCAAATATCATTAAAAATATAATAAAATGAAAAATAATAATCAGAATTTAGTGACAAACTGAATATCCATAGGCAGCTGCATCCTATGGGACCTGGGTAATTGTTGTAGGCACCTCGGGAGAAAGAAACGTTTGTCCCCTTCCCCTGGGTAAGGGTGCTGGGCTGCCAATGGGCCTCTTCTTTTGCCGGTGCAGACTTCAGGGCCTTTGTGTTGGGTTGTGCTGCCCAACATGGAGGACAGGGTCCAGCGGTGGAGGTCACCCCTAGTTCCCACCCCTACTTCACCCCTACCTGCACCAGTTTCACCCTACCCCAGCCCAAAAGAGCTCACTGCTGCTGGCAGTGAGACTTACCGCCTGCTGGCTCTCCAACCCATGTTGGGTCTTCCTGGAGCTGGGGGTGGTGCTGGGATGGCCCCAGCAGTCAGCCCTTTCCACAAGCAGTAGAAGTGCTTTACGGAACGTTTGCTACCTCAGTGTTGCTGCTAAGGGCTTACCATCGGTGCTGGGTCACATAGGATTGGGCCCTGAGACTAGTAACTTGGCTCACCTAAAGACGAACATTTGAATAGCCTTGCTAAAGCTCTGTAAAGGTGGGCAAAGAAAGACTTCTTTAGGTAATGTTTTCCATACTGCTGGACTCAGAATTGAACAGGTCCTGCTCAGTCCCTTAATGCATTTTACCTCATTATATACAGTACCTGATCTCAGTGGGTGGCTGGCAGTCATACAGGGAGAGGCACTATATCAGAAACATGGTTTCCCAAGCTGTTTAGGGATTTTAGGTCCCATGCTATGGTAAGACATTATCCCATACTATTCACCGCCTGATTTCTTTAAGGATACATGCAAACAGACATCCTGCTGAACGTCTTTTTGGCCATTGCTGTGGACAACCTTGCTGATGCTGAGAGCCTGACATCTGCTCAAAAAGAGGAGGAAGAGGAAAAAGAAAGGAAGAAACTAGCTAGGTAAACCCCTGTGTGTGTAGTTGGATGTTTAAAAAATGTTGCTGCATTGGTTCTAATACAGCAGCATGTCCAAACAGCAACTTTCTACCATCCCAGATGGGTTTTACAGCCCCCAGCTAGGATCATCATAGGAAGTATCCCAGGGAAGAGCAAAATGTGCATGCAGTGCTGGGAGAGTCCCTAAGATCTGGGCTGATGGGGCCTGGGGGTGGAAGGGGCTGAGGGCTTTGGGCTGCAAGGTGGGGTGGAAGGAGCCTTCTGGGCATGGCCACAGTGCCTCAGAGAAGAAGGGGGGTTAAGCACCTACCTTTATCCTCCTTCTCCTAACCATGGAGGTCTGCATCCTAGGGAACCCAAATTGGGGCTGCCTCTAACCTTTGTATTGCCAGCCTCTGCCTCTAAGCTCTTGACTGTTCTCATCCCTGGCTGGCAATAGGCCCCAGTACCCAAATGCAGCATTCCATCAGCTGCTGGGGCTGTAGCAGCTTTCCACCCACCTGGAAGTAGCACAGGTGTGTCTGGCTTGACCAAACCACACTCCTCCCAGTTTGAGTGGTTGCACGATCGCTGGGAAGGCTCAGCTCTTGTCTGCCTCGGCACTTGTACAGAGTGATGACGTTTGATGCTTGATGATGTCACTTCCTGCCACAACATCACTTCCAGGTTAATGAGATCATTTCCAGTGGGTCCCAACATGAGTACCGTTCTAAAAAGTGGGTCCTGGCCTAAAAAGTTTGTATACTGTTGAGCTAGTGTAATACTTTGATCAGAGTGTACCTATGGTACTGGGCGCAGTGTAGGGCGAGTGTATTTGGTGCATCTGATGGAAATCTGGAAAAAGGGTTTGTAAGGATGGACTGTAGGAGTCCCTGCTCTTTTACCCCAAATTGCTAGCACTAAGGACAAGGAGGGAAGATGAAATAGGGCGGGGGAGTTAGAAAAATAAGAATCAAAGTGCAAAATATAGTTACCTATCCAGTTGTGGTGTCCGTGGGTCAGCAGTTCTGTGTGGAGAGTGGTGGACACTCACGGAGTGACCATGCAGGCCATCGTGATGGACATTCAAGGAGTGACCCCTGAGAGCAGCATGTGGACACTCAAGGAATGAGCAGCAGAACTGGAGCAGTAAAAGCTCCGCCTCTGCTATGGTTGTGGAATCTCGGTAACTCAAGCTTGGTAGTGACGTCATACTTCTGGGTCACCAAGCTCTGTGTGCTGAGCCTTGGACGCCACTGTACGTCACTGCTGTTCTTGACATACTGGGCTATGAACTACTTGATGGCTCTGCCGTGGAAGAACAAGACACCATTCCATATTTCATGAATGTTTGCTTTTTCCATCTCTGCTAAACGGTTAGGACTGCTAGCCCTGAAAAGAAGTTGGAGCCTGAGAAGCCAGCTGTGGAAGGGGAGACGAAGGAGGAGAAAATTGAACTGAAGTCGATAACTGCTGATGGAGAGTCTCCGCCTTCAAACAAGGTCTGCTACTTGCTACCACTCGGGTTGCTTTCATTTGATCATAGTTATAAAGGAAGGAAGGATGAACATGTTTTCTCTCTTTCTCACCAGAGCAATGAAGATGAATACCAGCCTAATGAAAATGAAGAAAAGAATCCCTATCCTTCTACAGAAACACCAGGTAATTCACAACCTGCCCTTACCCCCATAATTTTATCTTCTCCAGCAGAAGAAGCCATAGGCTGTCCTGCACCTTGCAGCAGTTGAGTACAGGAAGCATGGTTGTTGTTTTTAACTTTTTACTTCTTCAAATATTTTTAAAGGGACAGTTTTATTTTTTTTAATACGCCACAATTTAATTTAACATGTTTTTTGGCATCTGCGGGGGATCCTGGAACAGATTCCCCCCATGGATAATGATGGAGCTGTATGATCAGTTCCACAAGATGTTAAATAGGACACAGGTAAGTTATTATCTGTGCTGCTCTGGTAGCTTGCCTGATGGGGGCTGGTTTCAGCATCTTGACTGCAAATGACCAAAAGACAAGGTTAGTTCACACGGGGGGACCACGTGGTCCTATAAAACCTCACCCAGTCCTATAAAGCTCCTGACTCCGGCCAGCTTCTCAGTATGAATTTTTCTCAGACTACCTGTGTCCAGTTACCCTGCTAGACTGCCTGCATGCTTCCAGGCTCAACTATTTGCTTGACTTGTACATGCTTGCACCTCTAAACTGCGAGCACTGACATGTCGACCTATTGCCTCATCCACCTCTGATTATATATCAGTAGGAATGTAATATGAACAAGGCACACACTTATCTCCTTGGATACCCTTTACTGTACACTCTATCTGGGCTATGGGATGCTGCTGCTGAGTTTGGCATAGTAGCTATTACTTGCCTGTCAGAGTCTCCTTCTGCAACTTTGCAGCACCCTGCCCTAAATATCAGTACAAGGTCGGGTGGTCCAGACTTTCAGTGCACTCCACTCAGTCTTTTATAAGCTCACACTGCCCCAGTTTTCTCATTAATCTTCTTCTGCTACCTTTGATGTCTTATCTTCAGACTGCAATATTGCTTCAAGCTTCCCCCCCAGCTGCAGGCCCTCTGGGCATTCAATATGCAGCTCACAATCCTGTCCCCTTGCCTCCTGCCACAGCCATTTAAACGAACAGCTGCATTGGTAAGCTTCAGTTGAGTAGGAGTATAGTCATGATGATGATGAAATAATTGAGCACAGACACTAATATAACTCAAAATAACTCAAATGCAGCCAGATTAGTTTAGGCTCTATAAATATATTAAAGGCAGGTGAAAATAAAATCCTGAGATTATGCAATATTTTAACAAAGCCAAAGTCATCTTTAAATGATCTTGTTCTTGTATTGTACTGCTCTTCTGAGTTACAAACTACTGTATTTGAAGTCTTTGCTTTGTTATTATTGTAATGAATCTAGCAGGTTAACCTTTCCTCTTTATACCTGCCTACCTAACAGCAGAGTTACCTAATCCAGTCCTAAAAACATCCCTTATAGTGAAAATTTGAAAAACAAATACAATTATTACACTATTTTCAATGGGAAACATTCTGATTCCAAAGCTATTCCACAATCACCCTGAAGTCACCCTAATGGCATTAGCAAAAAAAATGACACAGTAAAACAGAATTAATAACATTATACAGGATAAGTAATGTGTTAAAGTCAGTGTGAAAATGGTTCAGAAGTCCTAGCATCATATAATAAGGTTTAGCACCCAAAGCAGCAAACTACAAGCAATTGTCCTACATTTCACCCATTTTCCCATTATTTTTTTCATCTTCTTCTATTCTTTCAGACTCATATTCAAAGCAATTTGTAGAAACATAGCAGTCTATGTTCATTTTTTACAGCAGAGCTATGCATTTAAAAGGTTGTTTCAATTCTTTCATACAGTTGCTGCACAGCTAAGATTCAGAAATGAGTTAGTTCAGCAGTTCTCAAACCTGTTACTATCACAAACCCACTTTGTCAGCCATAGCAGCCTTGTCACATCCCAGAATGCAGAGCAATTCTGTCTTGCGCTCCAGAATGCAACGTTGCAAGGCATTCTGGAGTGCAACACAGCCAACCAAGTGGGTCGTGCACTGGCGCTACCTGGAAGCTGCAAGGCACTCTTGGGCATGACATGGCCCTGAATGCCTTGCAGTTTCCTGGTCATGCCACCTCTGCAACCCACCCAAAAATCAAGTCGCAACCCACAGTTTGAGAACTGCTGACTTAACTTGTTCATTCACATCTAACATTTGGAAAAACTCAGCTGTAAAGGAATAGACAAGATAGTCAAAACATGAACATAGAGTCGTTGTGGAACTGAGGAAGAGGTCAAAGATAGCTTGCTTTGAGGATTGTTGGCAGGACAGTGCAATCTCTTATACCGACCCACTCTTTGTACCATCTTGCAGCTTTTCTGTTTGTTTGTTTAATTAACTAACTCGTACTTGTGGTTTGTGCTTCTTTAATGAAACCATGTTGTCGTTCTGTGCACAATACCACATTAGACTTTTGTGAGTGTTCCAAATATTCAAAGTGTTCTTTCAAAGATTACTTTATCCCCATAGGCTGCCCAAAGCTCCATACCTTGGCATTTCTTCCTTGAGGGGTGCCTGGAGCAACAGTGCTTGGAGCTCTTAAGAACTTGGTTCAAGAGTTCTTTAGCTTTGTCTTTAGTTCTTCTCTCACCTGAATACTAAAGAAGCAACAATTCCAAGAATTTATTTTAATTTCTCTATAGGAAAAACTGTCCATTCGTAGGGAATGGTCTGTGCAGTATTTACTTGCCGGGGCGGGGGGGGGGGGCGGAAAGTCAGTATTAGTTCTACTGGTTCAAGGATTCACAGAGGTGACAGAAACCAGTGGCTGTGTTGTCCACCACCCTCCCCCTTGACCACAAAAGAGGGTTATCCCCCACAATCCAATTAGCAATATTATATGCCACAATCACAGAGCCAGATGCACCAATTCATACAGTAGGGGAAAATGCAAAAAAATCCCAGCGTTGCTAAGTAGTGTAAGAACGTAAGAATCTGATCTGGCCAGGGTCCCTCTAGTACTGTCTTCTGTGTCCAGCTATGGAAAATCACAGGTGGAAAATCACAGGTGATGTATGATATGATAACAGTGCCCTATCATATGTGGCCGCAATAGTCACAAATCCAGCTAACATGGAGCTTTTTTGGACTCTAGTCAACCTCAGGGTGGGTAGGTGGGTGGCCTAACCTGGATAGTGCCTCACTCCTTCTGAAGAACCAGCTCTGCAGTTTGGGAGTTCTCCTGGACCCAGTTTTGTCATGTGATATTCAGGTGACATACATGGCTGGCGCCGAGACCTATACAACCTTCCAGCATTGATGCAGCCATGCCAGTGGGGCAGGTGCTGCATTCTGTGATGGTGAGGGCACTCACGGAGGCCTCCTCAAGGTGTGCTTGTTCCTTCACCTTCAGCTGCATTGTGGAAAATCAATAGCACTTCTTAATTCAATCAACAGTATTAATTAATCAATCAACAGTAAATAATTAATAGCACTTTAAAAAAATAAAACTTCTGTTTGAAAGGAAACTTTCTGCCTTTCAGGGGAGGAAGAAGAGGAGGAGCCTGAGATGCCTGTTGGCCCTCGCCCACGCCCCATGTCTGAATTGCATCTCAAGGAGAAAGCGGTGCCGATGCCTGATGCCAGTGCTTTTTTCATCTTCGGCCCCAGCAACAGGTATGTGGAGGTTTGCTGACAAAGCAGATCAGACATCATGCTTCTACGGAAGCCTAGAAAAATGTGTTTAGGGTGAACTTCTCTTCCTCTCTTCAGCCCACCTGAAAAATCCATGCTGTGTGGAACTATATGCCTCAAACAATCATTACCATGTAAACCTTTTAAGAAGGCATAAAATTATGGAAGATTTTGCCAATAGGAAAATAACCAGCAAAGTGGCCAGCCTTCTGTTTACATGCAATGCCTCTCTGCTTAGGTGGAAAGGAGGACTATTCTGAGTCAGCAAAATCTCTGACTCTTCTCAGTAGGGTAGTAATTGTTATATACAGTGTAGTGATGGCTGTGGACATTAACTTATATAGCTGTTAGAAGCTGGAGGTATAAGGAAGAATACACAATCCCTAACCTAACCTGTTATAAAATAAAATAATTCTGAATGCCACCGTGTAAGTACCTATATAGAGTTATTCTTCAGCACTGGTGCAGCAGGGACACATGACCCACCTTGTATCCAGTGCTGAAACTGATCAAGCCAGAGGTCTCCTTGGGGATAAGGGAACATTTGTTCCCTTACTCCATATTGAACCCCAGCCTGCAAAATGGCTGGCACAAGAAGCCCCATATAGGATTTTCAGGCCTGGGCGGAATGGAAGCTTCCTCTGCTGCCCCAACCCCCTTCTGAGCCTGACCCACCTTCTCCCTGCCATCTCCCCACCCCGAAACACACCCTCCCAGCCAGTGATGTCATCTGGTAATGAAGAATGGGAACACTGGGCAGGACTTATGCGTGATTGGCAGCCTGTCCGTTCCGTTCCGCGGCTGCCCTGGCCTCGGGGGGGGGGCTGCCCCCGGTTGGCGCGCCCCACTGCTGCTTGCCCAGGCACCCAGCACCCCCCCCCACCCGTCCCCCCCGGCGAGCAGGCACCCCGCCGAGACCAGGACAGCCGCAGAACGGAACAGACGGGCAGCCAATCACGCATAAGTCCCGCCCAGCATTCCCGTTCTTCATTACCAGATGTCAGTGCTCCCAGCCTCTGCTACACCCTCCCCTTGCACCATATGGAGCAGCTCTTACCTGCTTCAGTGGCCATAGGTCTGGATCCAGCACTGGTGACGGTATCTAGGCCTTTCCACTGGTGCTGCTTACTTGCAATTTGGTGCAAAGGTGCTTTACAGCACCCTATTGTACTACAATAGGATTGGACCATTAGTCATTCTTCTGAATCAGTTGAAGATGAAATATTGTGGCTATTGTTGTGGTCATGCGTGAACGGATATGATTGTATGTTCCACAGGATAAAAAAATGCTTCCACCAAAAAAACTAGATGCTGGGGATTCTAGCTAACCCTATTAATGTCATATGGTGGATATATTTTGTATGGACAGGCGTTCTTTCGTGCCAGTCCTCAGTTATTGTCTGAAGTGGTACAGCTCAGACAGGTTTACCTCCTCAAGTGAGAACTTGGCCTGCAAAAGCAGAGGCATTGCTTGGCTTTTATTTTCTCCCACTGCTCTTTGCTAAATAAGGTGGTATTTCTCCTTTCTCTCTCTTTTTTGTTGTTGCAGATTTCGGGTCCACTGCCATCGCATCGTTAATGATAATATTTTCACCAACCTGATCCTCTTTTTCATCTTGCTCAGCAGCATCTCTCTGGCAGCTGAGGACCCTGTCCGACACTCCTCTGTTAGGAATCAAGTATGCCTCCCACCCTTCCTTCCTTGCAGCTTGTTCAGAACAAGGTTCAGCAGCCAGATCAGGAATAGTCTTCCCCTGGTCTTCCCCAGCCCCATTCCTGCCCACACAAAATTCATGCCTGATCAGTATATAGATATTCTTAATAACAATATGGGTTTTAGCCAATCCTGTGCACAGACCTCACTCCAAATTCTGCACAAGTTCATCTTGGAATCGGCAGCCAGGTTGAATTATGCATGGATTCACAACTTGACTTGCTATATTATGCTGTTTTAAAATTCAGGATGTTATCTTGTATATTTCGTTGGCAGAAATCAAGTGAAGAGGCGGATGGAGAAAGGAATGGCACTGATATTTCTTTTAGATGAGCGAGTAGGATATGTAGAAAAGAGTTGAGGAAAGAGACATGAAGCTGCGAATACACTAAACCAGTGGTTCCCAAATTGGTGGGTCTTGACCCACCAGCCAGGGAAGCACTTGTCCCTGTCCCTTTAAGAGGTAGCAGCAGGGAGGGAGAAGGCAGCAATCCCCATGAAAGAAAAAAGTAGGGGAAAAACCCTCCACCCCTGCAGCAGTGCAATCCTGGGGATTACATTGCTGTCATAGCCCCTTCCCCGTATAGATCCGTCTCCATCGCCACCCATCCCCTGCCCCTGCCATTTGCATAATCACAACAACCCTGTGAGGTAGCAGCCTAAGTAGGGCTGACCTTAGGAGCTGCAGGGCAAAACAACAAGAAGAGGCAGTGTAGGATTCTATGAAGAACTCGGTTTGATAAGGCAGTACCATTAGTGGATTGGATCCAAGCCTTCTTGCACAGTCTTTGAAAGGTTGCTGCGACCCCAAAATGTGGCTTTGCAACCCCATTGGGGTCCCGACCTACAGGTTGAAGAACACTGAACTACAGGATGCAAAACATGCCCCACCCCAATATATGCAGCACATGCCCCATTGGCATGGCTGCATTAGTTCTGGAATGTTGGAGAGGATTGGGCTCTTAAGCATAGACTTTTCAAGCACGTGCACATTATATATCTGTGGATTGAGTCCTCAGAGCTGTGGCAGAAGGAAGGAACTCTTATCCTTATCACGCCCCCGCCCCCCGGTTCCCAATTTGTAACAGAGTTTCCCATGTGCAGCATTTGCCACAGAAAAGAAGCCTTCACTGATGCCAGTAGGAGTTTATTTTCCATAACGAATAGTGTGCACGTGCCCCCTATCTAGGTCAGGAACCTGGTGGAGAGTTAGGGTTACAGCTTAACCCCCCCCCCCCAATTCCAGGTCCATGGCTCAAGTAACATGTACTTTGACTCAAAGGCATAACATGAAGGAAAGTTTGGGTATCTGATACTTCATTGGGAAGTAAATAAAATGGTAAAAGTAAAAAACTAGAAAATCTTATTAGGTGATGTGAATCTAGTGCTGAGTGGTTACAAACCAAAAATTTATGGATACATGAATACCCAGATAAACTTGAGCATTTAAGGTTGCAATCCTAAACACACTTACCAGGGAGTAAGCCCCATTGTGTACAGCAGAACTTACTTCTGAGTAAATATGCCTAAGATAAGGTTGTAATCATAGCCCCACTTACTTGAGAAAAAGCCCCATTGAACTCAGTGAGACTTCTTATAAACATACATAGGTTAGATTGCAAGGTTTCCCTCACAGTTTTGCAGTTACTCTGTATAACTGTATAACTGCACAGGTGGGCCCTTTTTATCCATGAGTTTGGAACCCGCAGATTTAATACAGTGTGGGTTCAGAATCTGCGTTGGTAGACCCCATCTGACCTCCTAGGCGCAACTGAATGCACCCTCCAATCACATCCAGGAGGCTTTCTTAGACCCAGAGGGGTTGTGCATGCACAGTCTCTCCAGGACATAGAACACCTCCTGAATTGTTGGAGAGGCACTTCCTGTTTTTACTAAAACTGAGGTTGTGTCCAGAGATCTGTGATCAGAGTGTTGATATCAGAGCATTGAGGGCTCCACATAATCAGACTGTTAAATAAGGTTCACTGGAATTACTGGATTTGGCACATCAGTGAGAAATCACCTATGAATTTGGCCCATGGAATACTGTACTACTAGTGAATCAGATTCCTAACAAAAAAGCTTCCATCCGCAGAATACAACACTAAAACCAATTTCTGCTACAGGCTTTTCTTGTCCTTTATAAGGTCACTCAAATTCTTGAATATAGAAAGTAGCATGGAGTTCTATGTAAGTCCCAAACCATTTAATTTAAATTAGCTTTGGAGCTACTGCTACTTTTAGTGACACTGCAGAGATGCAGCTGAGATTACATCATCTTTGCGTTTGACTGAATCGAGATTCTGGGCCTGTGTATAATTTAAAATTTTTTAACATTGTGGGTTACTTGCAATGTCAAGCTTCAATGTACAAACTCGTTACCTCTTGTAGTTAGTTTCCAGTCTTACTTAGAGTAATTAAGAACTATTCCATTGAGCTCCACAAAGTAGCTTCAGACTTAACATGTTGCTGTGTTAAAGTGGTCATCTTTAATTACATTGGCACAGAGTTTGGCCCATAAAGCTTAAAGCTAGGAAGAGAGATCAATTGGGTGACACAGCCTTTCTTCCTTATTTGCTTACTATTGCTCTCCAGTGTAGCTTTACACACATTCTGTCCAATCAGCTTTTCATTTGTGAACTGATGAGGTTTCTGTGCTTTCCCTGGAGACTATAATTCTGTAAGGTTTAATCGAAGGAACAGTGGAGTTAAGCCAAGAGGAACACAATCACAAATTGTGCTTCTAACCATGTAGTTAAGTTAACAACATTCCGAGAACAGACGATTTGATTGCTAATGCAGAGCTGTTTGGACATCCCATTTGTGTATGGTTGAATACTAGCCACTCTTCAGTTAACAACCCTGACTCGCTGCTAGTTCCCCAATTACACAGACTGCCAGTTTGTGTCTGGGTGCAATTCAGAGTGCTAGTCATGACCCTTAAAACCCTCAGCAGCTTTGGTCCAGGTACATAAAGGACCACTACCCTGTTTGAAGCAGCCTGCCTTTTGGGATCTTATTGCGGGGGGGGGGGTTCTTCACTGTGTTCTACACCAGTGGAATTTTGCCTCTTGGTAGTAAGGGACAGGGCATTTTCTGTATGGTACCTCCACCTTGAACTTCCTAACAGTGAAGGCATTTATCTCCCATCATTCACATAGCAGGTGACAACCTACCTTCTTAAGGTTTCATTTGGGGCTTTGTTGCTTTTTCTTAAACTAGTTTGTTATTTTTTGGCTACAGGCATGCCTAGGTATCCACTGGGGTTCTGTTCCAGATCCCCACCCCCGTGGATACCTAAAACCATGGATACTGGGGATGCCTTTTAAAAGATAGGGGAACATCAGTGGTTTTGCTGCAACAAGGTTAAAAAAAAGAGGTTTGTTTTATGTTTCCCTATCTTTTTCATAGGCATCCTAGTATCCATGGATAACTGAAACCCTGGATGCCAAATCAGGGGATACCGGGGCATGCCTGTATAATATGTTACCATACAACCATTGTATCTTTGTAAAATTGGGAGATATTGTTTTCATGTTCTTGGTTGGACGTTTTATGGGGTTTTTTTTTAAATGTTGCCTTCTGTTTATTTAAATTGACAATAAGTAGGGTTACCAGATACAAACTGGGATAGTGTGCCTATACCTTTAACTATTGTATAGAAGAGGGAATTGAGCAGGTTCAGCTCATCATGGAAGAGTTTCAAAAGCTGCACCTGCCAACATTCCCTCTTCTGTGCAATGGTTAAAGGTATAAGCACTCTGTCCCAGTTTGTATCTGGTAACTATAAGCCCCTCTGAGGTTTCTACCGATTGAAGAAAAAAGCCTGTATAAAAACATTTAAAACAAATACATTGTTTCAAACAAACATTCTTGTTCATTTATGTGGGAGCCACAATGGGCTTTTTAGTCCAATCCTAACCAGGTTTATTTGGAAGCAAGTCTCACTGATCTGAATGGGGCTGACTTTTAACATGTATGTTTAGGACTGCAGCCTCAGTTAAATGAAAGAAAACATTCTGAGACATGGATTTCTGCTTGGATGTCTCTTATAGCAACAGAGAATCCATCAATATTTTTTATATTACTAAACACTTAAAATAATGGTTAAATATAATTTGCAAAATATACTCTTGTTCTCCTTGATAATAAGGCACAATTGAATAAATGTAACAGCAGCTCCTACATAGTAATTTGAAAACATTGTGAGATGTAAACAGAAGATGCTTGAATGGAAAGTAGTTACTGAAAAGGAAGTTGTACGTTTTCTACCTGAAATCATGCTATATTTATGTTTTCTGATTGGCATTTGATAAATGTTTGGGATGTCTGTTTGACAGGAAAACACTTTGCCTTATCATGAAAATGTGCTTGGCAAAATAGTGACTGAAGAAAGATGCCATTTAAATGTGCTGCTTGTAGCTGGATCATTGCCTTCACCAAGAAGTTGTTTCAAAGCCACCTCCTCCCTGCATTCCTTTCTATTCCCCCCTCCTCCCTGGTTAAAACAAGTGTGCTTTTTTAATTTTGAACTGTGACTTGCTCTTGCAGTGATCACTCACAGATCTCCCCCCATCCCCTATTCCCTTTTGTTTTACAGGTTCTCTTTTATTTTGATATATTTTTTACTGCCATTTTCACCATTGAAATTGCTCTGAAGGTAAAGTCCCCGTCTCCTCCTCCATTAGCTTCTCACTCATGAGCCCACTAGTTCTCTGCTATTATCTGTCGCTAGCACACACACCTGTTTTGTGTCTTGGTCACGCTCAGTAACCACTAACCCGATTGTGCTTATTTTTCAGATCCTAGGCAATGCAGATTATGTCTTCACTAGTATCTTTACATTAGAAATTATTCTTAAGGTAACCAATATGAGCAATGCACTTCTCTCTTTCACGTTTGCTTTGTCTTTTGTGCCACTTTAAATTCCCAGTGTTGCCTCCACAGATAGGCCATCCTTCATAGCCTAATTGTCACTGTGCATGCTTTTTTAAAAAAATTGTTCCATTTTAATGCTAAAATCCCACTGGTTTCCATAGTTGTTAAGTGTTTTTGCCACGCTAGACTGCCAGCCAAAGAAAGTATTTTGTCCACATTTTAGGAATCTGAGGGAAAGGCAAATATCCTGGAGCCCTATTTTGTCCACAAATTCAGGCAGTAAGACCTGGTCACACCTTTAAAAAGGGGTTTCTTGCCCTAACCCCTCTGCTAGCCACACCATTCTGTACTGTTCTTGTACTCTACAGTTGGAGTTAGGAGCAGAATTTCGACAACATGCAGCAGGCCTGCACAACCTGGGCTGCTCCTCGCCCACTGGGAGTTTGAGAACCACTGCACTTGCGGGGCAGGGGAATGGCAGCGATGCGATGGCTACAATTGCATTGCTTCTGGGCATAGATTGGAGCTGGGGGGGCTTACCAGTGCCTGCCCCAGCATCCAGTAGGGTTGGGGAGTCCTGTCGACCCCTCTACAGGGCTCCCTGTGCTTTAAAAAAGGGGGGACACTATCGCAACCCACTTCCTGGTTGCAACTGTGAAACCAGAAGTGAGTCACAATAATTTTTAATACTCTCTAAATGCATGGGGAGCCCTGCAGGGGGGTCCACAGGGCTCCCCAACCCTCCTGGATGCTGGGGCAGGCACTGGTAAGCCCCCAAGCCCCAATCTATGCCCAGAATCAACTTGTTCATAGTGATGGCGTCACTGCCATTCGCCTGCCCCCCAGCCCCTTAAGGAGACACAGGCAGGGCTCTTCAGGCTGGGGCATCACAATGCCCCAGTTCGAAAACCACTGCCTTAAATAATGCTCAGTCTAAAAGCCCTAAAGCTTCAGTGCATCTGTCTAGACTTAAATGAGGCAATTTAGTGCAGTTTTAACCTTCTTGCATCCTGTTCCCATATAACACTGATGCAGATGTCCATCAGATGTTACCTAACAGCTTCTAAGAACTAAGGTCAGAAAGGGCAAGTAGGTTTCAACTTCATTGGAGAACATTTCTCTTGAGTAAAACCTACTGTTGGCAGTGAGACAACTAACTAGTCCAGCTGGGTAGAACTCTGTGCCTTATAATGTCACTACAAAAGGAGGCTGAAGAAGGGGAATCAGAGAGCTGTTTCTCAATAGCTCTTTTTCCATTTTCTTCTTCACACCCTTAAGAATGTGACTTGCTTTCTTCTGTCTCCTTCCTGTCTCTAGTAGCGGAGAGGAAGAGAGATAAATTGAAGCAGCCTTGAACAGTTGTGTAACTACTGTTACACAAAGTAACAGTAGTTCAGAATGGGTCCAGATTGTCAAAGCCTTGCCTCCTCACCCACTATACTCGGACAACATATCTGAAGTGTTATTTTCCTTTAGTCATATCTAGACTCACCAAGTCATTCCCTTCAAAACTGTCCTGACCATTACCTGAAATGTAAGTGACAATGTAAGGGCAAGAGTAAGCCTATATAGACAAAATAAGATACAAATTTGAGACATTGGCTTTCTCTTCTCCCTCCTTTTTCTTACAACCATGAAGAAGTTTCTCCTGCTGCTAATGAACAATCCTTGGGAAATGCTGTCTTAAACACAACTATACACACCTATCAAATGCTATCATGCAAATACGCTACTTCTACTGCATCTACTGTACAATTCTACAATGGACCTGCATACACTTTTGAAACTGTGATATTGATTACCATTTGTTAATATGTGCTTCACGCTAATTCTTAATGTACATTTACAAACAAGAAAGAAGACAATCATGTTCTTCATTTTCCACTAGCTCTATTCAGATATTTCTTTGCCAACACCATGATCTCCATTCCTTTTTATTACAGATGCACAATCACAATGTCAGTATGACAAATAATTATGGTTAGCTATATAAGCCATAGGATCCCGGGGTAACTTCCTTCCCCATTTTTGAGTTACCTACCTATCTCAAAGAGGTTGGATATTAATTAAAGACAGCCCTTGTTCCAAATATTATTTTTTTCACTGGCATCACTGTCCTAATATGAAAGTTGCAACAGAGTTATATAATACTACCCTATGCCACTGAATCCTTCTGCACGCCAGAATAAATACACAGCACGCCATTTACAGTACTACAACTCAACAGAGCTTCTCATTCTGATTTCAATGGTGTCTCCTCCTTCCCTCTTAGATTGCCATGCAAAAGGCAAGCCCTAAAAGGCAACTCTACTACCTTTGTTATGGCAAGATCCCTCCCTTCCCCCAACCAACAGTATCCTTTTGTATAAATGCTGCTTGAACAGCAGAGTTTATACTTCCCTTCTGATTTCTGTCTGATGAATTGATAGTCAGTTCTTCCTAACTTTATTTGGTTTTTGATGGCTAATCTCTTTAATTTCTTAGTTCCTACCTGCTTTGGCATATCTTTGATCAGGTATGCCATGGAGAGGACTGGCTGGAAACTGCTAGGTTCTCTGGCGTTTAAATACCCTATCCTGGGTTTGTTATAGAAAATCAAGAAAAAGTGGCTTGTTCTCACACCCTAGTGAGTGTTGTTGCTAGAGAAGCCTTAGATCCGATATGTATATTCAAATGTAAGGGATCATTTTGAAGTCCCTTTTGCATACAACACTGTCCTTTAACATTCATACATAGGTTTCTTTTTGCAAGGTATTTCAAGAAAAAGGAGTTTGCCAGATTGGCTGTGGCAATTAATTATAGGATCATTTGGGTTTGCCCTGGTCTGGCAAATACATGTAAAAAAAACCTGGACTTCCTCAAAAGAAGGCTTATTCTGCATGATACCTTCATGCGTCACTGAGCTCATATGGGAGAAGACAGGCTCAGTCTAAGATATGCTTGTACTGATACCTGTAAAAAAAAAACTTAAAACAAAACACACGAGTCTATATTCTAAAACACATCCCCAAACAAATCTATACAATTTTGTATTTTCAGAATGTTGTATTTCCAAATGGAAGGAATTATTCTAGACTGCAAATGAACGACGATTTCTTAGCTGGGCTGGACACTATTTGAAACCTTTCTTTGTATATGCATTTCTGAAAGCTGTCTTAACTATCTCCTCTTTTCACCTCCTTTCTATGACACTGCATTAAAATGTCTACAGCTGTTCTGCACTGCAGTACCATATTGTGTTACCCCTCCCTCCGCTTGCTCTGAGAGATGTTTCCTGAGCATATGCTAATGGCAAAGTTTGTTTGTGTCTCCGTGTGATTGCCCACAGATGACTGCTTATGGGGCTTTCCTCCACAAAGGCTCCTTCTGCAGGAACTACTTCAACATCCTGGACCTGCTGGTGGTTAGCGTTTCTCTCATCTCCTTTGGGATCCAGTGAGTGAGCCATTTTCAGCTGGGAAAATCCAGTGTTCACAGAGAGTGGGAAGGGTTAATGGGAAGAAGGGGGAAAGGCCATATCCGGACTACAAGTGAGCCTCTCTGTGGTCTGACGTGGGTAGTCATAGTGCTGTTGGCCCTCTCTTCCCCTCTTCACAGTGCTCCTGAATCAGACCACGCTTTCTCTGTCCACATTGAAACATTTTAGGGCAGCTATCCTTAGGGATATCTGAATACAATTTGGTTCCAATTTCATTCTTCATCCCTCTCGTCTCTTTCCTTGGTGGCTACTGCTGCCAGCAACACCAGTGATCGGCTGGGTTTGTCAAGCCCTTGGTCCCATGTCCTGCTTCTCCTAAATAAATATCTTTGAATGTGCTATCTTATCTCTCATGATGGAAACTGTGAAGTGTTTGCATAATTGTGCAAAGTATAATTAAGGAAAGCATGTTGCGTAAAGCCCACAGGCGTAGCCTTTTAAATGAAGGAGAGTGCATCAGTGGCATGGCTAAGGGGGTGCAGCTGTACCAGGCAACAAGCTTTTTGTTGGGGGGGTGGAGCAACAAGCTAAGTTTGACACTAGTGGCCAAAATTGTGAAAATGTTGGTAATTGCAAATAATACCATCATATTATATATCACTGGAAAGGTAATTTAATGCAGAATGCAATGAAACAAACCAGAGTATAAAATCTTTATCAAACAGAATGGCCAAAAAAAAAAAAAAAAAAAAAAGAACTGTCACACAAGAAATTGTGGTTTGTTAAAATAGCAGTTTCTAGGAATAATACTGTCATGTTATGTATCATTCGATGCAGAATATCATCCAGAATGCAATGAAACAAACCAGAGTGTAATATCTTCATTCTATCCAAAGTTATAGCCAAAACCCAAAAATACAATTGTCATGTAAAAATTGCTGTTTGTTACAATTGCGGTTTTTAGGAATAATACTGTCATTTTATATATCATCCGATGCGGAATTTCATGCCAAATGCAGTGCCACTAATCAGAGTGTATTATTGTCATTTTATCAAAAGTTATGGAACAAAAACCAGAAAATGAAAATGCAACTATGATGTGACTTCCTGTTATGACGTCACTTCTGGGGTATCATTTTGCCCTCTGCACCCGGCTACACTTTTATTAGCTATGCTACTGGTGGGCGTGTAAGTCTGGTACAAAGGAAGAAACAAAGTTACAAGCAGCAGGCTGCTTGTAGGAATCCTAATTTTAAGAGTAGGTGAAAGGAGTTGAAAGTGTAGGTATAGGGCAAGATAACAGTTTCTTCCTCAGGGCACTGATCCAGATTCCTCAGCTCCTAAACTCAACTGGAAGAAGGCAGATGTTTTAATTTGCAGTGATTACAACTGGAAGGTGTTTAGTGCTAGGCAGAAGCAAGCTGTAGCGAAGCACGTTTAAAGGCATGAGTCACTGGAAAATTAATTGACATGCTCCTTTCTTTGAATTAGCATTTTGGTAAAGTACTTCTCAGCATCCTTATCTTAAACTGTCTTGTGATGACTGCAGCTTGGCACCACTTTTGTATTGTGTCTACAGTTCATTTGGCAGCCTGTCCTATCTAAGGAAGTCCTCCATTCCCTCTTCATCAATGCAATATTCTGTATTCAGTACAGTGGCCAACAACTCCCTTCACTCTCTCCTTTTGGTGAATGACTTATGAATGCAGTATCTAAGCTAATGGACTATTCAGTAGCAAAAATCTCCATTAAGTACAGAATTAAGGCATAAGTTTAAGACAATCTAAATGTCAAGAAATACAAGTGAATGCAAATGTGAACAATTCCCACTCTCAATGGCCAGGCCAGAAACATTTGCCTTGCAGCATACAGCAGTAAAATGAACAAGGACTCTCTTGCCGGTCCCATGAACTATTCATTAAGAAGGTAGTATATTCCAGGTTTATGAATGATTGAAGAAAGTCGCTGAACAGAAGCACATAATTCCCCTCCTCCCCACAAAGTATCAATAGGATGGGAGCCGGGATGATTGTGAAATGGTGCTGAAGGAAGAAGGAGGGGAGGCTGCTGCTGTAGCTGCTCTCCATCACTTGGCAAGAGAACTTCTTCAGTATTGCCACTGTTGCTGTGGGTGACAGCATAAAGGAAGGTTTGCTCCCATCTGTTGCCTGGTTCCCAGGAAGTGCTTTTGCCCCAAGACACCTTCAAAGTTGGAGCCACCACTGCCAGGTGTCCTCAGCCTTCTGGAACTTGTGGGCACCCCAGTAATTTTGAGAAGAGATGGCAGGTGCCACTGCAAATGGCTGCTGAGGGATTAGGCCCAGGCACAAAATGAGTTCACGTATGCATGCACTTGCTTTTCACCCATTCATCCACCCACGTGCACACACCTTTTATCCATCTGCTTATCTATAACATGCACACTCATACCTTCCAGCCAGCCATCTGTGTATGTATATATACCTTCCAAACATATGATCACACACGCACCTGCTCTATTCCATGACACCTTCCGCCACCACCCAGCCTCCAGCACTTTCTCTTCACCATCCCTCTGCTTCTTCTCCTCATGGTGTGTTGTTCTTCTTTGAAGCACTCAATACACACTTGTGTGTCATGGGGAAGGGAGCAGAAGAGGAAGTGCTGGTATGAGGAGCAAGAGATGCTCAGTCTTCCTTTCGTTCTGTACGTTTTCTCTTTCAAAATGCCAGGCTATGGAGCAGTGGTGTGGAGGCCAGGCAGCAACAGAAGCAGGAGGAAGGTGGGCAGGTGCCACCATGCCCTCTCACAGGCCCAAAAGGACAACTTTGGAGGCCTGTGTTTTTAATGCCCTTCACACAGTGTTTAAGGGCGCAATCCTAACCTGGAGTTAGGCCAGCAAAGTTTGGCTGGTGCAAGGGCCACTGCATTTGGACCACTCTCAGAGTCAGGGAAGATGATGCATGTCTCTGTGCTGGCCTCTCTGATTCCGAGAGTGGTCCAAACATACTTTACAGTGTTCCTTGTGCCGGCCAAACTTCGCTGGCCTAACTATGCTGGCCTAACTCCAGGTTAGGAATGTTCTCTTAGACTCTTCTTGAAGACCAAAGATCTAGAAGACCTTGGGGGGGGGGGGAAGTGTTGCACTTGGATCCATGAGATCTGGATTTGGAACCAGACTTAAAGACTATAATCTTGTATGCACTTTCCCATTGAACACAGTAGGACTTCCTTCTGATTAAACATGTATAAGGTTGTGCTGGAAGAAAGTGCATTTCATCATTTGTAGTGTATGGTGAACTCACCTTGTAGCCATGACTAATGTTCAGTTCAAAGATAATTCCCACAGGGACTGTAAAACCTGAGTTTTGGCTGCTGCTGTTCTCCTCCAGGTCTAGTGCCATCAATGTAGTGAAGATACTTCGAGTCCTGCGAGTGCTCAGACCTCTGAGGGCCATCAACAGAGCCAAAGGATTAAAGGTTAGAGAATGTCTCACGAATATATTAAAGATGACATGCTAACTTCAAATGAGATGTTAACTTCAATATGGCTTCTCTAGGGCAAATGAATATACTTCCCTTTCCCTAATCTGGTTAGGTTGCAATGCATTTCTGTGCTGTTTCTGTGCTCTTTCTCAGGGCGCAATCCTAAACAGCACTGGATTGGCAAGGCCGGCCCACCTGTGCCAAATCCTAGCGCTGCTTGGGGAGGCTGGAGCCTACCCACAGCAAGGGCACATTCATGCCCTTATTGTAGGGGAGGCTCCAGCCTCCCCTATGCACTCCTCAGATCTGCGCCTGCTAAACAGCAGGCATGGATCCGAGGAGTCTTTGCTGCCCCCCAATTGGGCTTAGAATTCGTCCTTACAGCCGATTCCCAAGCCCGCCACGTCCTGCACACAACCTCCCTCCCCCCCCCCGCCAATCCTGTTTCTGTCTAGACATGGAGCCTCCCTCGCGTCAGCCAGCTGCAGCCGACATGAAGGAGGCTTGGCGCGCGTGCAATGGGACCGGCCCTGCAGGCAGCGCTGGTCCCGTTGCTCGAGTGCTGACGCATCAACACTATAATGTAGCGTCGACGCGACAGGCAGCATAGGACTGCGCTGTCAGTGTGCTTCTGTGCAATGCAGGGATCAAGGGGTTGCTTTTGGTAGAGTCTGGTTTTGCTCTCATGGCCACATTGCCCTCAAGTCCAGCACTTTAGCTTTCTCTATAAGACTGAATGGCACCTTTTCATTCTATGATAAATACAAACAATGAGGTGGAAATTAAACCTGTTCCCTGCTGGGCTGAAAACCAGGTTTTTCACACACTCCTTTGTCCTAGATTGGAGCTCACTTTTAAAAAAAAAGTATTCAGTGATTCCTCTCCCTTGGTGACATAACAATGTAGCAGAACATGACACTAGATCTGATAAGTTTCTATACAGGTGTGCCCCTATAGCTATAGATTCTGTATCCCTGGTTTCAATTATCCATGGATCAAGGCCCTTCATTTACCTTCCTTTATTCTTAGTTCAGGTTGCTAAAAAATCTTCTTGCTTAGAGGTGGGGGCATGGGAGAATACTATAGTTAATATAGATTCCCTCTTACCCATATTTTCAGGTATCCATGGGGGCCCCAGGAACCTATCCTCTGCGAATACTGGGGCATGCCTGTATTATCTGGTGTTTGCAAGAGCACAGCCTATAGTTCATGGACTTTCCTTTTCCATTCCCAGAAATTCCACATGGCTATATAAATAGAAAACAATGTGAAAGGATATTTATTTTTTCTTCTGAATTTATATGCTTCTGACTTGTTTGCAGCATGTGGTTCAGTGCGTGTTTGTAGCCATACGAACCATTGGGAACATTGTGATCGTCACCACACTGTTGCAGTTCATGTTTGCCTGCATTGGAGTTCAACTGTTCAAGGTAAAAACCATGGATCCTATTTCTCATTTCTTCTATGGAACTACAGTGGGCCTGCAATAGCCGCGGACTTCAGCATCTGAGGGTTCCAAACCAGTAATGGCATCTAAATGATTTAGCAACAGGTACTCACTTTTGATTGGCACTTGTGTCGGGGCCTGCCCACAGGAAGTGAGGTCATAGCCGGAACCCAGGAACCGCCCCCAGGAACCGCTGCGCCTCCTCGGGAGGGAGCCCCAGGCAGCCTACCTGCTCATGCTGCTGCTGCCGCCGTCGGTCTCCCTCGCTCCGCTGCCTGCCTGCCTGCCTGGCTGGCTGGCTCTGAGAAAGTGCAGGCAACTCAAACGTTGCAGGGGGCGGGGCGGAGCGCCGACGGAGTCAATGAGTGGGCGGGCGAATGGGCGGGGCCAGCCCTAATCCTAGGAACGGGTACTCGCGTACCCCCGCGTACCCGCTACATGAAATGTCTGTTCCAAACCCGTGGCTGGACCCACTGAAGACCTCCCAGGTGCAACCATTCCAGCCATGCATGGGAAGCTTTCTGGAGCCCGCAGAAACCACATGCCTCTTCTTTTTCAGTGGATTTGTGGCTTTTTCAGTGGATTTGTGTATGTTGAAATAGTTTTGTGAATGAATTCATGTGCAAATGATGATTGGCCCCACTTGGTTCAGCATACTTTTCAAATGTTCATATATGAAACATATGTATTTATTTTAAAAAGTTATACTCCGCTGTTTCCTTGCCAAGGCAAATGCCAAGGTGGCTGAGATATATATCAGAAATGGATATATACTGTATACTTTTAAAGGATCTCTTGCATCACAATAGAGTCCTGCCTTGAACCATTCAAAAATTTAGTAAAAGTTGTATTAGTAAAAATCCAATGGAAAGTTAAGTGAGTTTTCAAATTGTGCAATTAAAAAAAATTGCTTAAAGTTGTAGAATAGATTGGATACAAAATATTTTTATTTTACCCACGTGCAGTGTCCTACGTTAAGTTCTTGACTTAGGGCCCAATCCTATTCAACGTTCCAGCACTGATGCAGCCACAATGCAGCCCCTTAAACATTTCCTTATACTAAGGAGGCCTCTGTGACTCTCCCCCCCCCCCACCAAGTACAGCTTGGGGGATACAGCCCCATCAGTACAGCTGCATCAGTACTGGAAAGTTGGATAGGGTTGGGCTCTTAATTGATAACTCAGCTACAGAACAGCAGGATAAAGATGGAGTAGTTAATAGATCTGTTGAAATCTTCAAATTACAAGTTAAAAAAAACATAAAGCCTATTAATTCTTTGTGAGATACTCATTAAAAATACCTTAGTGCTCAGTAGTCAACTGATATGTGATTCTTCTATTTTTGACTTCCTCTAGGGCAAACTATACAGCTGTACCGATAGCTCCAAGCAAACAGAAGCAGAATGCAAGTGAGTTCTTTATTTTTGTCCACTGTCATTATTATAAAGAATGTTTATATACTGCTTTTCTACAAAATAAGTTCAAAAAGTCGCCTGCATAGCAAAATAAATAGGTCTTAATTGAACTAGATCTAATTCCAAAAACCTCATGCTCTCCTGTTTTATTTTTCTCATACCTTCTTTCTCTTAACAGGGGTAATTTTATCACTTACAAAGATGGAGAAGTCTCTCAACCAATGATTCAACCCCGAAGCTGGGAAAATAGCAAATTTGATTTTGACAACGTCCTCACTGCAATGATGGCCCTTTTCACTGTTTCAACTTTCGAAGGCTGGCCAGAGTGAGTATTTAAAGCAAATCCAGCATTATTTTTTTATTGGACAAAATTGACTTTGTATCAACTGGCCCAATCTTGTGAATGCTGCTGCTAGTGCAGATAATTTTCTCTCAATAGAACACCTTTTGCAAAGGTTTATGGAAATACGGCGAGTACATTCTTTGACGGTGATTAAAGCATTCACAAGCCCATTGGGCTGAAAGTGGCTGGAAATGTCAAGCAGCACATTCGACCGGTAGCTTTCTCATGCTTCCTGTTGTACTGTAATATGCAACTGGATCCAGGGCCAGCCAGACCACCCATGAGGCCAACTGATCACCTCAGGCAACAGATGGGTGGAGAGCACCCACCTCTGTCCACCGACTGTACTTGCCTCCATTGCTTCTCCTTGACTCCCACTCCCTATGCTGGAAAAAGAAAGAGGAGGACAGAGAGAAAGAAATGTGAAGGGGAAGAGAGGTGGCAAATTTTCGGGTAGGGGGGCAGCATTTGGTGTGTTTCCTTAGGTGTCAGGAGCTGGCTCTGACTGGAACTTAGAAGGTTCCCTGTAGAAAGGCAAGTCCTGTTGTTTTTTCTTCGTTACCTTCAAGAATATTGTGGGGGACAGGTGATCCAGGCTGCACAGCTCAATCTTGGCCCACACTGGTTGCTATCATCACTGTGTATTGGCAGGATCCAGTCTGTATGCAAGTGCCCCTCAGGCCAGCAATTCCAGTCTCTGCAGATATGCCCATCTGGAAGTGCCCTTAGTGTCTGTCTTGGGATCCTCTCCTTTTTTCTAGGCTGCTGTACCGATCCATTGATTCCCATATGGAAGATGTGGGGCCCATCTATAACCACAGGGTGGAGATCTCCATTTTCTTCATTATCTACATCATCATCATCGCTTTCTTCATGATGAACATCTTCGTTGGTTTCGTCATCGTCACTTTTCAGGAGCAAGGAGAGCAGGAGTACAAGAACTGTGAGCTGGACAAGAACCAGGTAACACTAATTGCTCCATGATGTGATTGAAGGAATAAAATACATCTATAGTTGTACAAACAAAAGCCGTCAAAAGGATTCTTCTCACAGGTAAAATACTTTCTTGTTAGAGGTTCGCATGCAAGCCTAAACTCCAATGCCTCTCTTCTGCAAGCAGGTCGATGGTTCTGCTGTTTGTATTTGTGTGTATTTGTGAAGTGCTTTGAAGACATGAAATGTGTAAATGCCAGTACAGGCATAAGTATTGTAGTTGCTGTGATTATAGTACAAATTTCAGAATGGTGGCCATGTTAGCTCATTGCTACAAAAGTACAGTTTTCTTTCAGCTCCTTAAAGTCTAACAGATTGCCAGCAAAGTTTGGCCGGCGCAAGGACCATTGTAAAGCACGTTTGGACCACTCTTGGAGTCAGGGAGGATGGTGCATGTCTGTGTGCTGGCCTCTCTGACTCCGAGAGTGGTCTAAACATACTTTACAGTGTCCCTTGTGCCAGCCAAACTTTGCTGACCTAACTCCAGGATTGCACTGCAATCTGTTAGACTTTAAGGAGCTGAAAGAAAGCTTTAATTTGTAGCAATGAGCTAACATGGCTACCATTCTGATTGCGCACTTACTGTGGCATCTCCAATCATAAACTAGAGCCCTCTTCATTGGTTGATGAAGAGGGCTCTAGGCTTTGAGTCTTTGAGATGCCATAAAAAGTCTTCATGATTATTAGGTAATGCTTTTTGCACAAAAACACCTACCTGCTTTTTAATATAACCAATTGTAAAGGAGTGTAGCTTCCATTTTGAGAATTTCTGACCTAAAGCATAGTACACTTGAAGAAGTATCATGGAAATGTTATAGATGGAGCACCTAACCCACTGTTTTTTCTTAACAGCGCCAGTGTGTAGAGTATGCCTTGAAAGCCCGCCCTCTACGGCGGTATATCCCTAAAAACCAGTACCAGTACAAAGTGTGGTATGTGGTGAACTCCACCTATTTTGAATACCTGATGTTTGTCCTCATCTTGCTAAATACCATCTGCCTGGCCATGCAGGTAGGTTAGAAGTTGAAAAAGTATTGCATTCTGGTTGACAGTGTTCAGTTCAGAATAATATTTGTGATCTAGAGACTGGTTAGTTCCTATTTATGATCTAGAAACTGGTTAGTTGCTATTAACTCTTAATCATCAGGTGGCAAGAACAGACAACTACGATTAGAAACAGCAGGGCTGGAAGGAGCTCTGGGAGACAGAAATGCCAAAGGGCTGTAACTAGAAAAACTGAACTAATAGAATTAAACTGTTGCAAACAATAGATGTGAATTAAACAAACCTAATGTAGATTATCTCTGCTTGAAAATGTTTGCGTCAGTTCACAGCAACAGTTCATGACCCAGTGGTGGGTCCCTCCCCACAATTTGGGAAACACTGCAGTATTAATATAACAATATTACCCTACTTGGTAAGATTATTGTAAGGATTACTGAAAGTATTGGACTCTTGAAATTGCCTACATTAATGCTCATATAATGGCCACTGAAAGTCTCATCTACACTTTGGCCTGGTTTTTGAGCCTTTAGCTCTAGCAACATGAAGAGTAGAAAGAGCTGAGATTTGCAGGATTCTGAAAAGGCCAGCACACTGTGACAGAAAACCACTTTCAGCAAATCATAGCTGTGCAGAAGCCCACAGAGTGAAGTAAACCTCCTTTAAGTGAATTCTTTAAAAGATAAGGGTGACTCTAACGAATTGGAGATGGTAAGGATAGCCTTTTCAAACTATTGTAAAGAAGAAGGGGAATATATCTGCACCCAATGCAAAATGGGGTGGTGGTTTGTTTTTCAGCACTACGGCCAGAGCTGCATCTTCAAAGAAGCAATGAACATCCTCAACATGCTCTTCACTGGCCTCTTCACTGTCGAGATGGTTCTGAAATTAATTGCCTTCAAACCCAAGGTAGGTAGTGTTGATTAATATTCATTCTCTGTGCACCGATGGGGTCAAAGGGAGGACAGGAGGCTATGAAAATATGTAATAAACTCATCAGTCTTGCCCAGTATACACCATCACCCATTCAGGAGATGGACTTGGGCAGTTGTTGACTGGACTGGAGTCTCAATCTGTGCTTGAAGGAGCCTTTCATTTTTTTTAGCTTAGGCAAAAGATCCATGCCTTTTGGAAATACAAAATCCTTGTGATTTGTCAAGGTATAATCACACAATGCTTCAATATTCTCATGCTTTGGTCAATCCAAACACAATACTTGATGTGGCAGAATCATCACAAAGTGACATTTCTGTGCAATAAAGGGGTCTTACGAAAATTATTGGTGAAATTGTTAACACCCTGAAAGAAACACATAAAAAAGCAAATGGGAAATGTCATCTTATTGTGTGCGTTGCGTGCATTAAAACCAATCTCCCACATAAATACTAAAGAACAATGCCAACTCATAGTACTGTTTCAATCAATCAATCAATCACTAGTATTTATATACCGCTTTTCAACACAAAGTTCACAAAGCGGTTTACAGGCAAATAATAACATTAAAGTTAAATGGCTCCCTGTCCCAAAAGGGCTCACAATCTAAAAGAATGGAGAACACCACCAGCAACAGCCATGAGAAAGATACTGGTTTCCACCTTTAAAATTTAAAGGTTTCCACCTTTAAAATGAAAGTATGGATCAGAGCCTACATTCCCTGGCTTTGTGGATGGTCAGGATCTTGGTCATGAAGGCTTATTCATGGAGCCCATAATTAGGGTCTAAAAATATCCTGAGCAACTTGAGCAAGGCCATTTGAAAGGTTTCTGCTAATAACTGTTTCTGCCCTGAATTTGGCAAGACTGCATTATGTTGGAAGAAATTTGAGTGATATTTTTTGTTAAATCGCCAGTACATAAATGTTTTCTTTTAACTATGCAACTTAGTAAAAACTATCTATCTATCTATCTATCTATCTATCTATCTATCTATCTATCTATCTATCTATCTATCTATCTATCTATCTATCTATCTATCTATCTATCTATCTACAATCCTTTTTATTCAAGCTGGTTGAGACAAAGCTGCACAATTTTTAGCTTATTTTTCTACATCAATTAAACGCTAGTCTAAGGTCACTTAAAAAAAAAGTCCATGCTAGCATCTCTGTCACACATACACACTCTCCTGCATGCCAGTAGAGGCAGCTGAGATTTGTCAAGCCCAGCACAAACCCAGGACCCACAAACTGCAGCCACAGAACTGTTGGTGCTCTCTGATTCCCTCTTTGGAGGTCTTGAGACTGCTCTGATGGTTCAATTCATCTGGAATGGATGGCTGAAATATGTGCATTTTTGCAAGAGAATGGGGGTATTGATTTGTCCCCAGGTCTGTGGGCTGCCGAAGTCCTCTCTGGCATGTTCCATAAAACTGAGAAACAGGAGGAAAACCTCCTCTGCCAAGGCACTGAAATACTGAGGCTTTCTACACAGTAGGCCAACTTGTTCTGGGAACAATGCTAGACAAATGCAGAATTTGTGTGGGATGTGTAGGTTTTATCCCACCACAGTGGCATTACAATCTCACCTTTCCTCAGTGCAATAGAAGTGATACTAGCACAGAGCACAGTGGGAATTGCATATAAAGTATATACTGCATATAAAGTGCACTGCCCTCCTATTTTCTGAGTTTATTTCAAAGAAGAGACTGTTACTTAGGTTAACCTACTCTAGTAAGGAAAAGAGAAGGAACAAAAAGATGTTGCCAAGTACTGTGAAAAATTTGGTTCGTGTGATCTGCTGATGGGATCTTTCTCCATTTGAGCATATTGATGTGAGGCTCTGACACATTAGTCCCAAACAGACTTTTGTTTATGTAGACTGAATTTTATACAGTGATTTAAAGATACATTAATTGAGGAGGCAATCCTAACCTGGAGTTCGGCCAGCACAGTTGGGCCAGCAAAGTTTAGCTGACACAGGGGACACTGTGAAGTATGTTTGAACCATTCTCGGAGTCAGAGAGGTCAGCACACAGACGTGTGCCATCCTCCCTGACTCCAAGAGTGGTCTAAATACGCTTTATGGTGGCCCTTGTGCCAGCCAAATTTTGCTGGCCTAACTCCAGGTTAGGATTATGCCCTAAGAGTCAGGTTTGACAGGGTCCTATCTGGCACAACAAAAAGGCTGGTGCTTTTCAGTGTTCTGCATGTCTGGCTTATAAAATGCCCTGCCACTTTTCAATGATCTCTTGAGGTCGTGGAGGCCAGTTTAAAATACATAACATATGAGAATTTGTGCTCATTATCTCATTGCCTGCAATGTAATCTGTTGGGCAATTAAGGCACTAAAAATAGAATGTGAGCTTTAGGTAAAGCAGTTTACAGAGAAAATCAAAGAACTGAATGGCTCCCTGCCTCAAAAGGGCTCACAATCTTTAAAAATGTAAAGAAACATCAGCAACAATCACTAGAACAGACAGTGCTCTTGAGCGAACACTTTCCCTCACTAATTATAAGCAGAGCACTATTCAGAGAGGGTGCAATTCTGTATAAAAATACCAGTTTTTCACTCTTTCCTGGTGAAACCCTCTCTTGATCGCATCATCTTGGATAACTACTGGCTAGTCTCTAACCTCATATTTTTGGGCAAGTTGCTCCAATCAGAGATTGAGATGGAAACAGATTTCATCATCCACCTGGTTAATGATCTACACTGCAAAGACAGGAGGTGTGCATCCCTATTGGGTCTGCTGGAGTTTTCAGCTGCTTTTGATAGCATCTATCACAATAATCTTCTAAAATACTTCGTATGGATTTGGGGCATGGTTATGTGTTGCTCCTCCCTCTCCCCAATGTTATTTTAACATCTACATAAAACCACAAGAGAAGGTCATCTGGGACGGGCAGTATGGTCAATATGTGAATGATATAGTTCAGTATGTTTTTACCGTCATTTGCTGGGAAGGCCATTGGAGTCCTGAGTCATTGTCAAGGGTCAGTGATGGGCTAGATGAACGCAAACAAGTTGAAACTGAATCCTGACAAGGCAGAGATGCTATTAGTCAACAGGGTTAACTTTATTAGTCAACTTTAGAGACCCCTGGATTATTGCAATGCAGCAATTCAGTGTCCATGGGGCTGCCCTTGAAGACTCTTAGGGTGCAATCCTAAGCAGCACTGGACTGGCTAGGCCAACGGGCCATCACCATATCCGATGCTGCTTAGGAGAAGCTGGAGCCTCCTCGTGGCAAGGGAATATGCGCTTCCTTACCATAGGGGAGGCTCCAGCCTCCCCTATGCATTCCTTAGATCTGTGCCTGCTAAATAGTCTCTGAGGAGACTGCACGGGCCAAATTGGGGCTGCGCAGCCTCCCAGACGGGCTTAGGAGGCAGCCATATGGCCGCCTCCCAAGCCCACCCATGTCCCATCCTCTCCCCGCCCACAATCTCGCTCCCGCTGCCAGTGCTGCTGCCGCCTCCGCATGGAGCCTCCCTCACACCGGCTGGCTTCAGCCCAGGCAAGAGAGGCTCAGCACGGGTGCGACGGGACCAGTGCTGCCTGCAGCGCCGGTCCTGTTGCTCGAGCGCCAACACGGAGGTGCCAATGGGCGCCCCCTCGTTGGCGCTCTGCCCCTTGCATCAACACTATGATGCAACGTTGATACAAGGGGCGCAATAGGATTGCGCTGTTAAAGCTTTTCAGTTGGTGCAGTAGATTGCTACTCTAGCTCTAACTGAGACAGGCTTCAGAATCAGAGTATGCCTATGCCATGCCAAGTACATTGATAGCCAGTTCGTTTCCAAGTGCAAGTTGTACTTATGCAACTTTATGGTGAATATTCCTGATTTCAAATGTTTCACCTATATCGGAGCGTTCTATTATTCCAGAGGCTTTTGTGATGCCTCACCATCCTGACAAGGCTGCCGAATTATCTAAATGCAGTACCCATTGCCTGTTATTGCTGTTTATTATTGATCTTCTTTCCCATCTGACCAGTAAACAAAGAATGAGACTTTGAGCCAGTTCATTGGACTGTGAAGTCCACCTGATTTCCAAGAGTGGGAAATTTAGTTCAGGTGACCTCCAAAATATCCCATCTCTCAGGGTTAATGGCCACAGGTGAGGTTAAGCACATAACACCAACACAATTGGTTCAAGTCCAACATTGGACACATTTTTTATTCCCTGGAGGGATTGTGCGCACATAGTACTACAAATGTGATTATTAGGACCAGGATCTTAGAACAGCATGAGTAAATAGTGTGGTGAAAGGATCCAGTTACTTGTGTCGGGTTTTATAGTTTCTCTTGACTGTTGCCCTCCTTGCCAGATTTTGCCAACCACATTCCTTCTTTTTCCTATTTGTTAGTTGCTCTGGCCCGGGGAGGAAAGAGGAGCTCGGATGCTATATAGTGGGCGCAGATCCGAGCAAGCCCATCAGGTGGCTGGTGTCTACCCCAGGGCAAGGGCATGAATGTGGAGGCTCCAGCACAGTCCCAACCTTCATTGGATATAGTGCAGCCTTGCCAGCCTGTGCTGTTCCAGCGCAGGTTAGGATTGCACCTTAAGTGTTGCAGGAGTCTCAGCTGTTCTGTAAAGTTGCCTCTGAGCAAGTTCAGCCTCTGAGCAAGCTCGCTGAGCTGCAAATGGCTCTGAAGGTGAGGAGAAGGGGTCGCTTTATACAGGACCTCACGGCTGCAACACTCAGCATTTTGCGCCCCCCCCCAGGAATGCCACTGAGTTGCAGCTATGACTGCCATTTTACTTGTCAGTCCCACTCTACCCAGTCACAGTAAAGCAGGGCAGTGGATACTGTCACTAAGGACGCAAGTCTAACCTGTGCTGGAACAGCATAGGCCGGTAGACCTGCACTGTATCCAGCGCAGTTTGGGACTGCACTGGAGCCTTCACAGGGCAAGGGCATGTGCCCTTGCCCTGAGATAGGCGCCAAGCCGCCCCAATGGGCTTGCTTGGATCTGTGCCCGCTATATAGCAGGTGCTGGTCTAAACAAGCAGCACGACTAACGGCCGCATCCAAGCTCCACCTCCGTCCCCAAGCCAGCCTGCCCGCCGGCCCACCCACCTCCCTTCAGGGCCAGACGAAAGGCCCATGGTGGCCTCATCAACAGTCAGCCAAGTGTCTTTGGAAGGCACCAAATATACAACAGCACTCTATTGTTTTTTGCTCTGTAACTTCTGGCACTCTGAAATATACTTCCCTTGAACTTGGAGGCTCTATTTAGCTATCATTGTAATTGCTAAAAGCAACATTAAGGTGGAGTGACACGTTCAAAATTCTCTACATGAACAGTGACACATGGCGTGCTTCAGGTTGGCCACCTCAGGATAAGAACAGTCAGCGAAAGAGCCTTCTGTCCTATTAAATGCTAGAGACCAGGCCTGAGAAGAGGGGGGCTTTCCACAGTCCTGCTGGGTACAGGGGAAGAAGAGAAGTTAGCTGGGTTTTCCAGGTTAGGGAAATAGCAGCACAGGCTGGAAGAGGTAAAGATTCACTAGAAGGGGCTGTGCCATGTGGCTAACTAGTCTCACTTGCAGACTGAAAACTAATCTAGCAGGGAAAACCTAGTATGAAAAAGTGGGTTGGAGCTTCACAAAAGAAGACCTGTTTCAGCAAATGTTATCAAGGGAATCTGTGTATTTCTGCAACATTGTGATAGATTTATCGCCAGACTAGCACTTGAAGGTTTTAATAGTGTCATTATGAGTAATAACAAAAATTGATACGATTGTGCACGATGAGACAGAGTGGGAAGCACTAGATTAGCTGTTATACGTAATTATTTAATATGGGACGTTATTCACACAGTGTTAAAAAGCCCAGGGATGGTGCACTTGCGGTCTCATTCACAGCTGTGCATACAGAAATAGCAGCTGTGCAAAAAAGAACAGAGACAAAAGGTGATTCTCTCTTCAAAAGGGAATTCAAATCTCTGCAGCTCACAAAACTTCGCATACCATGTATGAGAGGCAAACTACTGTAGTGCTGAAGTTGATGGAGGGAGAGCAGGAACTATCATTCCAATTCTTCTCTTTGAATGTTGATCCAAATATTAACTAGCTGTTCTAGATACAATATTTGGTGGTATTTACATTTTACTTCAATATTTTATATGGAATATAATTTACAACTGGCATCTTATCGTATTTGATAAGTGGTAATCTGTTAGGATAGGCTACTGTGGGAGAAATCTACTGATCTCATGGACTTTCCAAAAAAACATATGGTTGGCCACTGTGAGGAATAGGATACTAAGATAGGCCTTTGGTCTGTTCCATCAGGGCTCTTCCTATCATGACTTAGTAAATTATTTTGTATTGTAATAACGATGAGAGTTTCTGTTAATTTGAGGGCAGGCGGGCAGAGCAGATCCAGCCAGCTGCCCACCCCCTTAAATGCAAGCAGACTTTAGCCCCCTTTGCTTCCTTGATCTGCTATTGCAATTACCTGTTCGGGTGCAGTGCAGGGGTGCTGGAGGCTTTCTGTTCCACCCGGCAGCCTCCACTGTTCACTTCTCAGAAACTTGCACCAGGCAGCTGCTTCCACGCCAAAATCAGGGTGCAGGGCGGAAGCAGCTGCCCAGCGTAGGTTTCTGAGAAGGTCGGACACAAAATGTGGGGGCTGCAGCAAGGAATGGAAAGCCTCTGCCACCACTGCACTGTCAGGAAATTGTAGCATGCAGTGGGCCCCGGTTTGGAAACTGCTGCTGTGGAGTGTTTTTCATTCCCATTCTCATGAAGTGTAGCTCATGAAAAACGGTAGTAAAACGAAACTGCTCTTTTCCCCAAATTAACCCGACAACAAGGTGGGAGCGGATAAACTGTGCAAATTGGTGCTGCTGTTTCTACAGCCTCTCATGTTCCTTGGGCAGCTTTACCCTTCAGGGTTCTTTTTCTCCTTATTTCATCTGTTGGCAATGCTAATTTCCATGATTGCTGTTATGGCTACATTGTGATATAACTTGAGCAAAGCATGCATTATCACCGCTTGGTGTCAGCTGTTCTTGATACTCAGTAGTGCTGAATATATAGATTCATATATTCGATTCTCTAAGGTTGATGAGTCAGGATATGCTGAGATTGAAAAGATAGCATATGACTGTGATTCAGCAGCCCCCTTAGCTACGAGTCAAGTGTTTCTTTCTGCTTACCATTTTCCAGTGATTCTTCAGTAAATGCTCAGAGATGAACCCCAGGCTCTAAATAGCCTAGGGCAGCGGTTCTCAAACTCTCCGGGAGAGCGGGGGAAGGGCAGTGACACAATAGCTACAATCGTGGCCCTTCTGGGCATAGATTAGGGCTGGGGGGGCACTTACTAGTGCCTGCCCCAGCATCCAGCAGGGTTGTAAAGAGTTTGGGTACACCTGCAGACCTTGAAATAATAGAATTCAACTCTTCTGGGTTACAACTAGCTTACCTTTTTGACAGCAGATTTAGGTGCTTGGAGAAATCCCTCTCTATAATGAATTCAGATTGGGGCTGGCTGGCTGTGCGTGCGTTTCTCTCTCTCTCTCTCTCTCTCTCTCTCTCTCTCTCTCTCTCTCTCT